>JAOBAT010052607.1:15799-29517 GCA_026413305.1 Hydrozoanthus tunicans | reverse complement strand
GGGGTTGGGTTGGTACCCCAGGGTTGAAAGGATAGGGATGACTGTTGGAAAAGTCCCCGAACCCTTAGATTCCAAGGAATAAAAGTTTTCCAACCTTAGAAAAACCTTTGGTTTGAAAATTACCCCAAAAAATACCAATTAAAAATTGACGATTTTCTCTAAATAGCTAGCGAGTTGGCGCCAAGTCCCGTTTATTGTGCTGAACATGGTATGCAGTAAATAGAGGCACACAATCTCATTGGCTGAAGTGATGGAAACCTTGGGCCGGTTGTTCGAAAGCTGATTAATTTAATCTGGGGTTAACTCTTAACAAAACCTCTTGATTGTCATGGTAATTAACCCTGGATTAGGGCTAATCGTCTTTTGAACAACTGGGCCCTGGAGTATACATGGCTGTTTCATCTAAAAGCTTGCTTGTGAATGTTAAATTGAAGAAGAAAATGCAATAATTTAGTTTTCAAAATAGTGTGATATAGGAATTAATCACACTGCTCTGAGCCAATCACATTGCAGAGATTGCAGTGATTTCAAAATGGATGCTATGAATAGTTATGTATGAAACTAATGTGGTGTAACTGGTGTTGTCAATGTCATGGTAAAAATGGGATTGCATAAAAAAGATAGGGATTGAGAAAACACAGTCCTCTTTAATGACGAGACTAATTAAGTAAACACACATTTGTTTAGTTTGTCTAAAGCACTTTAATTTAAACTGATTTGTTAGACAGTAGGAACAAAAAATTAAACGCAATCCTTGACATATAGTTAGATCAATGATCAAACTACAACAACAGACTAAATGGTGATACTTAACTATTGCAGAACTGTCTGTTCCACTTGGCTACTGAACTGTAAAACACCATTGATAAAAAGTTCTTACTATAAATAATTAGGGAAGGTAGTAATTTTTTTCAAGGTGTAGCTATATTTAATGAAATTAAAAGTTATACCACATGCTTGTCCTTTCTGTCCAAACCAGTTCTCACATACAGTTAACCATCAAATTAATTACACTTAGTGAAAAGAAATAACAGGTGATCACTCATGGTGGTGGTGATTTTAGTATTCTTTTGTCTATATTCAAGTTAGTCATGTACTAGCCACGGTTTTGAAAATAGATTATTTTGAAAGTTAAACTCAAGAACAAGGTTTGATTGCTTATAAAAAGAAATTAAAACCTGGCATCGCCATTTATGAAAAAGGTCTAAAGTGTGTGATTGATGCACCAGAATTTCAGAATTTCAGCCAGTACCACTAATTGTATAGGTACTTTAATCAAATTAAACCTCAAATTTTCATTTAACCTTAAATACTATAACTTGTATAAATTTCTTATTCCTAAGTTGCTTCTTTGACAGTAAAAATAAATTGTTATTCAGCTAAGCATAACACAGATATGAATGTACTTTTAGCACAAAAAGATAAAATTCATATCCCAAAGTAGTCGTGTAATGTTCTGCTTATTTTATATAGGTACTGATTAAATTTCTACATAAAACACAACTTTTTTTAAAAAAAGAAACTGGCCATGTGCCTGATAGGAAGATCTCTTGTAAATTCATTGGCCAATAATGTTAGTAACCACGGCAACACCAATCTCTTCACATGTGAAAGATTAAAATAGTATTTTCACTGCAAGTTATATAAAGATAAGATTTTTAGTAAAAGGAAAAATTCTGGTATTTTCTCAGTGTCTAGCTAATAAATTGTAGTTTTCCATTTTCAGTTAATTCATAGTTTGAGACAAAATAAAACCAGGGAGGTGCGAGTGATCAATGGCACTATGTGAACTAACACTGATCAATTTATTTTAAATTTTTTCTCTTCAAAATGTTTGAGTTAAAGTATAATATCCCAAAAGATTAGAAGGCCTAACTGATGCTGGTGTTTGATCAAAGGCAGTACCTTCTCCTCAGTTGTTTTAAGACCCTGAGTGAAGGTCTGGCCTGTCTTTAAACTTTTAAACTCTTGAAATTCACATTTATGTTTGATGAAATTCCAGATTAATTAATAGGTACATGTTACAGAACCTGATTTTCAATTGAACTTTCCTCCCTGCCAACAATACCAAGTGACTTAAAACTATTGCTGAATTTCAATTATAGCTTTTGATTGCCCAGGGATGGGTAGTTCAAAAGCTCAGTTAACTTTGACCCTGAATGGTAAAGCCAAAATTCAAACAGTAGTTTCTTGTCTAAGGAATTACAATTACTGTTCTTGTAAAAAACTATTTAGTTCTTCTCTAATCAGTCTCCATAAGGCTAGAAACAACCTGGAAGAACATAGATTAATGTATTAACCCCAAGTTAAGGCTAATCTGCCTTTGAACGACCAGGCCCTGAGTGATATTATAATATGCAAACACTTTTAAACTGAAGCCTGAAACCTCACAGCTGGGTAGATTCTTAGATAGGTGTATTGCTTGGTGAGTGGTACATCTTACTGACATCAGGTTCTGTTTGTGAAACAGATGTAGATGGGCCATCGTCCAAATTCTCATACTGGCGATGATCAGGTCTATTATCAGCTCGACAGTGGTTCCATATCATAATGATCAGAAGAACTATCAAGTAAATGAGGGGTACGTAGGCAAAACAAGGAACAACGAACTTCTGAAGAGCCCTCAGAAGATTGTCACTTGCCTCACTGTTTATAGCCGATGAGAATATGGTGAAAACACATAGGTTTGACAACAGGATCGCATCTAGGCGGTTAAAGTGTTGGTAGTTATCATTATATGGTTTAAGGTAGACACAAACTACCAGTATAATCACACAAGACATCTCTAGCAATGCTCGTTTTAGTGGGCTGTATGGAACAAACATTGCTATTACAAGCACAACAATGCGGCAGATAAAATAGAAAGCTGAAAACCATCTATATTCGTCCCTGTAGCAGCCTTGGAAAGTGTCAAAAATTGCCCGAAAATTCTGCACAAACCTGAACTGACGAAGAAACCAAGGAGTAAACAACAGCATGAGTGGCAATAGAGCAACAAAGAAAACAATCCACAGCCCGGCAATTATTGTGAGAGGAAGATGTGTCTTCCAGTCTCGATGAAAATCTATGTCCCCATCAACATACAACACTCTTTGGCCTCCAACTGATACATAGTGAATTGCCTGAAATGATATGAAGGTTATGTTGGTATAACACAGTACTAAGAGAGTAGAGAATGCTCGAAAAACATTTCTGTTTATATAACAGTTGCGAATGCAGCGAGCTATTTTTGCCAGCACAACAAGCAGCAATAAGACATAAACTGGAAGGATGTAATTTACATAAAGTTTGGTCAAGTTAGTCATTCCATGAAACAAACATGTGTTAAAACCTTTAATATGCCAGTTAGCAATCCATATGATGAATGTGATGAAACGGTCAAACGTCTGACCTTCTTTTTGCAAAAAAATAATAACTTGGTAAGAATAAAGCCAGGCGTTAAAATAAACAGTAAAAATATCAACATCAATGCGCAGGATCAAAAGAACAACTATTAACATGCCAATAAAAAATGCAAGGAGAAGCCACAAATGCTTGTTATTGCAACCAGTGACACAAGATTCACTGCCAAGAGACACAGAGTAACCAGCATTACAGGATCCACAGAGCACACTGCTTTTATTCCTGTTTCCATCACACATTTCCTCCTTGCTATAAATAAAATAACTATTTTGATTCTTTATAGTTTTGCAGAAATTTGGAGGACATGGAAATGATGCAAACTTAGTCCCAACCATGCCTGCCCAGTACCCCTCACGAATTAAAACAGTTTTTCCGTCACTCTTACAACCATGAATGCCTTGCCCATCAATTATTTTGTTCATACAACTACACTGGTCACTGCCATCTTGCTGATAAAACCCCTTATTACAAGGTTTCATTGTTTGTGTGAGTATCTTGGTGCGAATAAGCTGCCCACTGGCCATTCTTAGCTGTACAGTAAATGTTGATTTGCCATGACCTCTTAGTCTCAGATTTGGTATCTTTGAGTTATCCTGGACAAGAAAAAGTGGTGAAGTTGTAAGTTTAACTTGTGATTCTTTGCTTTTAATTATGACTCGAACGATTCCATAGGCAAGACTGTCTTTTTCATCTCTCAACTGAACGGTGACATTAAACTTCTCAGTGGGAGCAACTTTCCAATCAGATATGTTATAAATGATTGTGAGTGGATCAGTTGAAATCTGATATGAGATATTGCTTAGTGTACTGTTATCATCATGGTAGTGAATAAATTTCCATTCCATGGCCTTATTCTTAGACCTTGGTTCCCTGTCTCTACGGCAACCTTGCAAGGTGTTAGCATAGACTGCCAATCCAGCAGTAAGTGGAGCCTTGTTGTTGTCAAAAACAATAGAAGTTTTCCAATCATCAACATTTTTTAGGTTGAAACTGTTATTGAAGCCCAAAAAACATTGGCGAGTGTTCAGTTCTGTTGTGTCAAAGGGAGCCACAGGGGGGCCAGAAGCTCTTACAAATATTGCACCCCCTTTCTCTTCAGCTTTGTTTCCTGCAAAATGCAATGATGAGTTTTCCATCATGATAAGTTTGGCATCTCCATACAGTGCCAATGCACCTCCCTCCAATCCTACATTATTGTAAAATCTACAATTACCAAACACACGCAAGTAAGCACTGTCTATCACTGCGGCAGTGGCAGTGTTATTAGTAAACACAATTTGCCCAACAAGAATCACAGGTACAGCAAAAGAATACAGTGCCCCCACACCAATAACATTCTCTCCATGTTTAACACTCATCTTGTTATTAGTAATGTTACAGTTTTCAATAACAGCATGGTATGGTTGAAACGCTTCAAAATACTTAGAGTTTAGGATGTAAGACAGTGGTGACGGGCCTGCAAAGCCAATAGCCGACCCCATAGTTGCTTCATTTTCGATAAAGGAACAATTTGAAAGTTTCATACTATCACGGCGATCAGTCTTTTCTGCAGGATAGTAAAAATCTTGATACAGAGAAACAGCTCCTCCAAATCGTGCTTTGTTATAAACATATCTACAGTTTTCCTGCAAAATAGAGTTTCCCCAAAGACCCCATGCTGCATCCTCAGCTCTCCCTGTGCGGATAGCACCTCCACCATATTTAGCACTGTTGTTGTAAAAGTATGATCCTTTCACAAGTAACTTGTTAAACTGCACTTTATCATGATATTCTAAAAACAGCCCTCCACCAAATGGTACAATATTGGACTCAAAGTTACAGTTATCAACTGTAATATGAACACTTGAAGTGTTGTCCCAAAGGAGAATAGTTAGTCCAGAGCCTCCATAGTTTTTAGTAAAACTGCACTCTTGAAACTGGTATTCACTCTCTTTCGTCGGATAGCCTTGAGTAAAGTCTATCCAAACACCACCCCCCTGGTAGCCGGAGTCGAAAAGCAAATCGGAAATTTTCATTTTGTCTTGGGATAAGCCGTTGCTGACAAACGATGCCCTGTTCATATTCACAGTTCCAGCCACATTACATAGTTTGATTCCGATTCCGCGGCTGTTCGAAATAGTAGTCGACTTCAAACTCAAATCGTCAGAGTTCATAACCAAAAGTGCTGTGTGAAAAAACGTGATGTTGTTGTCTCGTTCTTTTCGACAAAGAACCTCGTGAAAATAAAATCGACGCCCACACCCTTCGAGGATGAAGCCTTCCAGCTCGATCTTTCGGCTTTTTTCAATCGATAAGAACACATCTTTTGCACAACGAATTCTCGCATAGCCTGGTTTACTCGCATTTCCAGCCAGGGTAAACTTTTTCATCGACGTGAAGATAAAACTTTGAGTTAAATTATAGTTTCCGGGATCCAGATCCACTTCCGCCGCCGAACCTTTGGCGAGTTGCTGCACATATTTCAACGCAAAAAGGAAAGAACACTTGTTTGACGCCAACAAACAACTACTGTTGTTCGTTCCATCCGGAGAAACTCTTATCTTCGCGTCCGATGGGATAGTTGACGAACAGAGATGCTGGGAAAGTTGAAAAGAAATCAACCAAAGTAGGAGATAGAACTTCATAATTTCACCTTAGTTATCTGAACTAACTGCGCGCCCAATCTCAGGAAAGATCGTCCGGAAATAATTGTAGGAGAGGTTGGGTGAGGTCCAAGGGCCTGGGGAGAATTAAAGAAAATTTTAGCAATGTGTTCAAACCAGTCTAAAACGACCTATAATTATATGAGCGGTAGCCGCTCAAGGTCTTCAAAATAATAAATGAGCAGCACTACCTGTACTTTTTAATTTTCTTGAATTACGCGAGAAAACATAATCTTCGGGAATAAATTTACTACTATTTTAACTTTATTATTCTCGTTTTCCCGGAAAGATCGTCGCGTCATTTCCGGTCTTGATTCGTAGAAATGGCGAGAAGTATGGAGATTTTGAACGGTGTCTTACTTCTAGTTTTTTACTTTCTTTCGTCAATCAAAAACCCAACTTTTAAAGTTGGTAGTGTGAATCAACTGTGAACAGTCAAACTTTCTCAAATCAAATCAAGTCACTTTAACTCAAATTCCAGGAAAGATCGTTTCGTCACCGTCGGAATCGATTCTCAGTAATAGTGAGAAGATTTGTGTTATTATCGAAGGATTTAGGAGAGGAGAGAGAGGTTTAAAACCAGGCCCATAGGGAGGGGGTGGGGTGCAATCCCCGCACAGGCGACTTTTTTGTTGACCAACTTCTTGAAGGGAGCACTATCTAGTTTTTCTGAATTTATTTTGAAGATCAAAGTGTGAATGATATCCAAGTGTTTAAGGTTAGTTTTGCCTGCTTGTTTTACATTTCAATATCAAACTAATTTTCAAAATTTCCCGAGGGAGCATGCCCCTGGACCCCCTAAAGTCTCGTGCCTTCGGCGCTTGTTGGGTCAGTCTCCCGGTTTAATCACGGGCGCTAGGATAATATCAGTATATAGTTAATGATTGATAGTGTAGCAGCTAGTATTATAAAGACTTAATTGTGACCGTTATTTTCACCGAATTACGTCCGAATTGTCCTTTACTATTCGTGACAATTGCTTTAGCAAAGTTGCTAAGTTGCTACCGTTATTTTCACCGAATTGGCATTAAATGTGGTTACTAACCGTTAGGTGGGGTTGGCGAAGCCTCGAACGAATTTACTTTGAGATCAACCGCTACCAAAGCATTTTAAAAATCTGATTATGACTTACATGCATGATTTTTCGCAGAATTGTCCGTTCATTCAACTAATCATTCCAAGCTGTGCGCTGCGTTATGGCGACGTGATCAGAAGTAACGCCATCAAACGATATCCATGACCCACAAATAGATTTTATTTCAGCTGTTCCTTGCAAATTCTCAATGGACACTACTCTACGAGCCGTCACATGATTTTCGCTTAGCCGGCGGTTTTATATTTCATTTTCGAGTTTGTCATGAATTCGGATCTCGCTTATAGTACTAACAAATTAATTTAAATTAAATTATTTACTATTTTAGGTTAGTTTACAATTCGGACGTAATTCGGTGAAAATAACGGTCACAACTAAGACTTTACAATACTAGCTGCTACACTATCAATCATTAACTATACACTGATATTATCCTAGCGCCCGTGGTTTAATCGCAGCCTCCCGCAAAAACTCGAGTTACGGACCTAGTTGTACGTTTTACGCGGTTTCTTCTAGTTTTTACTGTTCTGCCGTCAATAAAAAACGTTGCAAAGTGAATGTGAATACCAAAATGCTCAAATAAGCCCACGGGAGAGTTATTTATTTTTTGACCTTCTCGACGGGGGGCTTATTAGAGATCGAGAGGAGGTTGTTTAAAAGTTATAATCAGCCAAAGACAGAAACATAACATGAAGTTCGGTTACCACACACGTTCAAAATAGCATCTAGTAACTTGGTATTCCTCTGGCGTTCTAATGAGCAGTTTTCAAACACTTGAAAAGATTTAACCGTTAACAAAATGTAATCCAATTGTTTTTTAGCTAAAGTCGAATAGCTCAGAGGTCCTCGTTTCAAACCTAACCCTATCCCTATAGAACTGAATGCCCATCTTGTCATCAAAGATATCTCACCAGCTTTATCTATTGCAAGTTTGAGATAAAAAAAACGGAACCTCCCGATATTATAGTTTTACCACTCGGAAAATGAAATTGTTAATGCGCGAAAAAAATATACAGTAAACAACATTGTATAATGTTAGAGAAGCTAGTCGGTTACAGTTCACCTCAAAATAGCTGCCAGCTATTGGAATATTCGAATAGTCTACGCATAGCCGCATAGAATGGCGTCCCATGCTTGCAGGCAGCCCGGAATTTTCTCTTTGTTTTTACAAAACGGTAAGTAAAAATTATTTAAAACCTTGCTCTGGGTATTCACTAACTTTTATAACAAACTGCATGATTCCACGGTCATAAGCTTAACCGCAAGTAACCACCCTATTATTTGCAATTAACTAGACACCGACCCTGAGGGGATAGTTGTTTTAGTATTTACCAGAAGATAGGGATAAAATGCACTTCATTTTTCAAAGAAGGGACAAAATTTAAGTTTTTTTCTATTTCTAGCACGCGCGCTTCGTGTACAATTTAGTTTCGCTTACATTTTTTAGGGTTTTTTGAAGAACATAAATGTCGTGGATTTTAAGCAGATTTTGAAAGAAAAAATTTTGTCTTAAACAAAATCAAAAAGCCAAATCTTGTTGTCCTCTTCGTGTTTTCTGGAATGGTTCTTCGTTTAAATCAATCATTTCCTCGTCTATAGCTAACGGGCAACGCGACGCCATTTTGACTACCGCCTCAAAATCAACTCATAGTCGCGGATATTGCGAGATACGGGAGCCAATCAGAGCGCGCTAAAATGGATGTTGGCTGCTTTGGTAAATATCACCATTATTCTCATTATGAACATCAATTTGAAGAATTTAAATATGTTTGCGCAACTTATTTATCGTTCCTATATTTTAAAACATCACCAACGCTTTCTTTTGCTATTACATTTCACACTCCACCGTGCGTTGTATGAATGTCGTCACCATCAGCAGACACCGCCTCACATATTCTATGGTTGTTGGTGAGCGGAGGTGTGTTTGGTTTCACCATTACATGAAGAAACTTCATCACGAGTACACGATAATGCAAGTGTTTACATATTCCAGTTCTTTGTCAGACAAACAAGCGTTGCTCGGCCACATTTTGTCTCGTTAATTCAAAAAAAATTTGAGACTTTTTGCCCCCACAAAGGGCTGGAAGGAGTTAAAAATGATGTATTCTCAGGGTAGAGGTGCGAGAATCTCCACAAAAGCGGCTGGAAAGCGCCCGACGGTGTTGTTGATCTCGCCGTTCAACCAGTCGTCACTGATTCGACTGAGAAGACAAATGACATCTCCGGTCTGTTGAAACGCAATACAGAAAAAAGAAAGTTTGACAAGGTGACTAAGAAAGGACACCCACTGGAGAAGGAAAACAAGTAGAAGGATTGCGGCAAAATTTGGATTTACAAAAGATTTCAAAAGAAGTAACTGAGTTGAAAAAACCCCGGGAGGATACTCCCGTATATTTACTATATGGGGACGTGCCGCCCGCATGGACATGGTATACAATTTCACTCAAGTTGTCTTAAACGGGGTTCACTTTGTTGCACATATATTGACTTTTAAGGGTAGCGATTTTTGAACGTATTAGACCGAATGAATAAACAGCTGCTTAGTGGCGAATGTCATGCTTGATGGTAGTAAATTTTTTTATCATTTTGGTCAATTATAACAAAATGACAAGAATAACGATAAATGTTTTATATAGGGTACACATTTAATTTTAGCATTCATTCTTGAATAGGGTATATGTTTTACACTGTTTGTCTTGAATAGGGTGTACATTTCCAGCGTTTTGCTGTCTTGAAGAGTAGGGTAATGGTTTGGGGGCTTGGGCAGGACGCCCCTAGCATGTTCAAGGCCGGGCGGAAAATACATTAAAAAGAATTACCGAACTATGCACAAAATGAACTATCGAGTGTCCATTTAAACAATCCAAAAATAATAGTAATAATAAAAATAATAATAAAAATAACTAATAGTAACAATAACGTCTTTGTTTCAACTTGGAAAGAGCATGCTAGGTACTAAAAATTACAATGCTAGTTGATAGAAATACAATATGCTAATTCGCTGATACAAATAAAAGTAAAAACACAAAACTTTTAAAACCTTAATTTAAAATTAATTACAAATGTTTACAAAGCAAACTGATGTTTGAAATGGAACCAATTTTAAATTATGTTTGACACATACAGTTCACTAAAGTAGAAAAGAGAGCTTTCACTGATTACCTTGAACGAAATTTCCTCGCTGGTTTCACCTTCGAAATCGTAAAGAGCTTTTGCCTTCGGCGTGAAATCATCACGACTTTTTGAAGTTTTTGACGAGGTGCTTCCGGCTGAAATTAAAGAAAAAAAAGATTTAGAGGATGGACAAGTCATCACAGTAAAACAAGTTGTCTGTGTGTGACAACATAACGAACACGATTCTGGACGAACAAGTCGTTTGAGTTTGTCCGTCTGTTTTTTCGTTGTTCGTCTGCACAGACAAAGGCCTCCCTAAATTCAAATCTTTGGAAGAAACAGTCGGTTACATTGCTCTTGTATCAAGGAAGGAGGATGACACTAGCATATGGCGACAGTAATCTTGTTTGTACGTGTGATGTAAGCTTATGACGGCCAACACATGCAAGATTATTTGTTCGTCTCCCTTTCACACTCATAAAAACAATTCGTCAGACGAACGGTCCGTCTAGACGAGCTGTCTGTCCTCTGATGTGAAAACGGTGACACGTTTTTTTAAAATAAGAACCAGTAAATTGACCGAAGCTCATTGTTCTTGATTTGGGCCTCAAATTGTTCTTATTCTTATACGTGGTTTAAATCGAATGAAAACTACGCTTAAGGTATTGCAATACACGTACATTGTAAGCAACTAACTTCAATGTATGTGTACAGCGTATAGATAGACTGCGAATCACATACTCTTTCTATACTGCCAAAATAAGAACAAATTATGGCAAATTTAATATTCGTTATGCTGGTGCCATTATTTGGAATAAGATTAATGATGAGTTAAAAAGATCTAAACGTTCAGCTTTTAAAAAACTAATAATTGATCAAATTTTCAAAACTTACTAGCTACTCTGATGCACTTTACTCTTCTCCTATGGTTTCTCATTTATTTGTTTGTTTATTTATTTATTTATTTATTTTTATTCTCTATTTCAATTGTAATTTTCACCTATTAGCCTTAAATGTTATTTCTCACATTAACTGAATTACTATTTATTAACAATAGACTGTACCAAATGACCAATTTGCTGCCTAGCTTGATTAGCTTTGCTATTTTAGGCAGCAAGTCGTTCCTCAAAAGTTCATTTTTAATTACAAAACTGTATTTTATGATGCAATTCAGAGGGCACAGATAAAACATCTTGTCTTATCTTGTCTTGTCTTTATTGCTAATTTAAAAATCGAAGCTTAGTAAGTTTGAAAAATGAGTAAGCTTTCGATCCCGAGTCTGTGATTGTTCTTAAATTTTGGCCAATCTGAACCTCGTTGATTTTATCAAAAAAAGCGTGTAATGTACATACGTTTGACACAAATGAAGCCCATCTTTGATACAAGCTCGTAAGGTTTAAGTTTGAGTAGATATTTTCTAAGAGAATAAATTCTTATGGTAAATAATTAGAAGTTCGTAGAAAGTGTAAACAAACATTATTAATCTCTAAGTTCTTCTAACACTTGTCCTTGGTAAATTCAGTCCAGTACATAACAATCCGCCAATCTGAAGATGATCACATCTTTAACACATAATTTGTAATCCAATCTACCAAGAAAGATGGTGGCTATACGTTTTACCACAAACCTGTTTCTTTAAAAACTAGAGATAAGCAAACAGCAACGTGTTTCTGGATCCCTTTGGGATGCCTTGGCTCGAATTATCTAGTGTCTTTGAAAGTAAAAGCCAAAACAGAAACGCAAAATCTTACCAACGTTTCAAACGTTTACTTCGGTTCTTGTTAAGGACGACTAAAACCGTTACAAAATCGCGTGTATATACACAGTAGCCACTACTGGATGACCACCCTTAAATCCATGACCCCGAATGGCCTAAACTTTAGAGAGGAACCTTAGAAATCAGCCCTATTATAATTTGTAATTTACAATTTCTATAGAGAGGACTTCATATGACTGTCTAGTTTTTTCGGTATCACTATGTTTACCTTGTTTTTACCTTTATTCGTCTGGTTTCCCTACAGTTCTATGTACATCGCTCTATTTCATTCATTGGTTGCATTCTTTTTTTGTACCGCGCGTAACTCAACGCGCGCGCACTTGTGTGAATATACACGCGATTTGCAACGGTTTTAGTCGCCCTGATGAAGAACCGAAGTAAAGGTTCGAAATGTTGGTAAAATTTTGCGTTTCTGTTTTGGCTTTTACTTTCTAAGACACCACAATACCTTGCAAACCTAAAACCATGGAAGCCAAAGGTGTTGCAAAACTCTTGTAATAAGAGCAGAAGGTATGCAAGATTTAAAGCTTTTGTATATTCTCTGTGAAATTTTATCAAAAGCGGTTTTATATTTTACGCGTGCTAGGGTATCTACTAGACCAATGGTAAACTTTTGTTATGGTCAGCTCTGATATATTTTTACCTTCTTTCTTATTATCTGCTTTTTCTGATAACGATGGATTGACGCTGTCCTCTTCCCCAAGTTTTTCCACAAAAGCAGATGGGAAAATACCCTTTTTCCCATCAAGTTTTCCTTTTAACCATTCTTCGCTCACTGTTTCAATAACAGCAATATTGTCACCAGTCTTAAACTGGAGATCTCCCGGCGTGCCACTGATAAAATCATGCATAGCAATAGCGTGCCAAAGCACTTTTTCTAAAAAGAAAGAGAAGTTAAGTAAAAAACTCCTGTTCCATTGGTATGAAAAACTGATTTAACAACCCATTAAGCCTCAAACATAACAAAATGATGACAAATTGGTTGACACATTCTCCCAATACGCACCCATGGTCTTCAAGTGATCAATATTATTTGTTTTTTTTGTTCCGTTTTCTTAGGTGGTTGTAGTGGGCAAGGGTAAGCATAAAACACGAGTAGCAAGTTCAATCATAGAACACTTAGCTTCTACTAGGTGAAAGACTCTAATTTAGGTTTTATAATGTTATATAAGGTTCAAATGTTCTTCACGCGGAATCATGGTGATAAGAATATCTAAAGTGTAGTTTATACTTAAATGCTTTTATCAGGAGATTTGCCTTAAACCGGACACGCAACTGAATGCTACAAGGAATCAGGAATAACAAAACTGAAATTAAACAGGAACACGTCGGGTTTTATAATGTTAAATAGGGTTCAAATGTTTTTCACGCGGAAGACATGATGATAAGAATGCATAAAGTCTAGTTTATACTTCAATGCTTTTATAAGGAGATTTGTCTGAAACCGAACTGAAAGCCACAAGGAATCAGGAATGTTAAAACTGAAGTTAAACAGGAACACGTCAGTCTAGCCTGAGGAACAATAACTGGTATGCCCCTTCAAACGAAGAAGTGGTTCATTGATGTTCAGTAGTTTGTCTTACTTTACAATTCCAAGTTTAAAAGGAAATTATCATAACTGACCCGGAACCGAACTCTGAGTTCCCTTGACCACCACGGTCTTCTTTACGATCGGTCAAAACTTTTGAAA
>JAOBAT010052607.1:0-13702 GCA_026413305.1 Hydrozoanthus tunicans | reverse complement strand
ACCTTTATTTGATTGCAAAAAAGCTAAATTGAAAGGCATGACCGGGTTAATAGAACTTCATTTCTAATTAAAGAGCTATTCTACTCTCACACGAAGACCAAGCGTTGTTTTTTGTTTACTGTGTGTGCTGAGAATGGTCTGTTTGTTACCAGCAACAGATAGAGTATTTTACCCCACAAAGCAAATAATATAGATGATCCTATTGATAGTAGAACTGTACCGATAAGTTGAAAATGTTGTACTAGCAGTAAAAATCTTTTAAAAAGATGTCCTAGGCAACAAGTGGCGAGTAGTAGAGTCGTTCTTCGGTACATGTTTGACCTTCGGTAGATTTAAAGGTATACATATCTGTTCTTCCTTGCTTTGTGAGCTTTCCTCCAAATTTGAAATGGGTGAGAAACTTTCTACGAACCACATAAGGCCTCTAGATAATGGTATCAGCTTTCTCTTTAAATGAATGTGTATGTCTTTTCTATTCTATTCCTAAGTGGTTGAAGCCGATTTCATAATGAACCACTAGCTTATTTCACCTTCAAGTCCGAGAGGTCTCTCGGGCTGACGTCGTTGCTATAGCTTATGTCAAATCTTGAATCATAAGCAGCAGTAATTTAGGCTGAGCTTTAGCTGAACACAGATCACTTTATAGCAACAGAGAATGTTCAATTAGTTGTTCTTTCCGCTAACTGCAAACTCTAGGCACCTGTTATCGATGGTAATTAACGTAACCCAAGAAACTGATTAACTATCCCAAACATTCCCGAATATAACTTTTTATTTCCCCGTCTAATCATTGATAAACGACAAACACAATGGCTTATCTGAAAAAAAAAAGAACTGGTAAACTTTACCTGGCCGCTGAAGGAGGAGGTCGGACTGGTTTTGATTTCTTTTTACCGGGTTCAACGGGTGCAGGTCTGCTGGGTTTGGCCTTCGGTTTTTCCTTTTCTGTCCTGTCTGCCAGGTTTACTCCTTCTACTTTAACACTCTGAGTTATTTCCTTTGTTTGACCAACTAACCCGGATTCAGCAACATCAGCCTCGGTCTTGTGTACGGTTGTGTTGACGTCATCACATAACGAACGTGGTCGAGGGGGTCTGGGTTTAGTTTTCTTTCCCTCTGATGCCACTGGTTTACTACTACTTGCCTGCAAGTTCGTTTCACCTATAGCAACAGAGTACGGTCTTGGGGGTTTAGTTTGTTTCTTTGGCTTTTCCACATTTCTACCAATTTCAACAGAAGATGAATGGGATTTTGATTCAACACTCTCGGTATTAAGTGTATTTTCATTAACCTCTCGGCTGGTTTGAACTGAAGTGGATGCTTTCTCCTGTACTTTTGACGAAGAGTCTTTATATGGGCCTGGTCTAGCTGGTGGTGGCTTCTTTTGAGGAACATTATTCTGTGTTTGGGTATCGACTTTCGGTGTATTTGAAGATACTTCTACCGGTTCGTCAAAGTCAACGTAAAATGTGCTGAAAGGAAGCTCGGGCTTCTTCTTTCTCGGTGGATCGGACGGCTCGCCTTTGGGATGAATAGTAGGTTTCTCCTTATTTGGCTTGTTCTTCACAGATGGTTTTCTTGTTGGTCTTGGAGGTGGCACTTTCTTATCTGCAGGAGGCTTGGCAGCGTAGATAATTGTGGGCTTGGGTCTCTGTTGAGGGGGGCTGCTTGATACTTCGCTAGCTTTGTTACCAGTCTCGCTCGGTTTTCTCTGTTGAGGGGGGCTGGTTGATACACCATTAACTTTGTTACCAGTCTCGCTCGGTTTTTTCTCTTCCTTTTTTTCTTCAGAATCTTGCTCTTTTGTCTTCTCCGGAGGCCTGGCCGCTTTTATTATAGTTGGTTTCGACCTTGGCTTCGGAGCCTCCGAAGATTTGTCCTGTTTTTCTGTATCAGTCTTGGATGGAACATCAGTAGTTTCCGTTTCTGACTCCTGCATCTCTGAAGTCGGTTTCGTTCCAACAGTGCTTCCTTCTTTCGGCTGCTTAGGTGGTTTGGCAATTATTATTGTTGGCTTCGGCTTCGGTTTTACAGATGCCGCTTCCTCTGCTGTTAGGGGCAAAGAGACGCCCTCAGTTTCAACTTGGGCTGATGTAGCTGGTTTGCTGTTAGCTTCCTCGTTGCTTGATACATTTCTTGTTTTTTCTTTTCCTGTCATTTTTGGTGGTCTAGCTTTAATTATTGTTGGACGAGATTTAGGTACACCAGCTTCCAAAGAAACTTGGTTACCTTGTTTTTGCTCCAAGTCTTTGCTATTAGTCCCAGTCTCTTCAAAACTAGGCCTTTGTGTTTCTGGTGGTTTTGCTGAGATAATTGTTGGTCGCGGCTTGGGCTTAGGAGGAACTGCTTGTCCCTTTTCTTGGCCAATACTATCACCTTCATTTGTTTCTTCCTTAGCTTCAACAGTGTCTATAGGTTTGGTGCGGTGTTCTTGCAAAATTGCTATTTCCCGAGACAATTTCTTCAACACCAAGCCACGAACTTGGCCTGTAGGTAATGGTGCGAAAATCGGCTCCTTTACCTTTGTTTCACCACTCATTTCTTTTCTTGGTTGTGAAATCGACACCATATTTTCTTTAGCTTCGCCGGGTTCCTTGATAGCCGAACTACTTTGATGTGGCGGTTGAGGAGGACGGCGTTTTTCTGGAGGTGAAATAGGGCTAGGTTCTGGATTTACAGCTGGTAAATCTGGAGAAGTCCCTTGCGGGTTTAAACCACTTTGGACTTGCTCTCTTGTTTCGTGCGTAATGTCTTCTTGTTTGTTGACTTTCTCGGGTTCTTTAACTTTTAACAGAAAATACAAAAAGTGATCAGTTTGGTTAAAAAATACTGGAAAAATAAAGTAGGTCTTGTAAAACCCTGCTACAGAGGAAAAATAAAAGCTAAGCTAAATCCTTTCTCAAGCCTAAATGGCTCATAGGGCCGGCTCTTATCTCCGGTTTCTGTAGTGTTAAGCGGATGAGAGTCTTTGACTCCCCCTGGACAGGACACTAATCCATCGCAGGCTTAATAACCCCCAGCAGAACTGGTACTCATTCATATAGCTGAGTCGACTGGAACAAAGTCAGGTAAATTGTCTTGTTCAAGGACACAACACACTGGTCTGGCCGGGGCTCGAACTCGCGACGCTAGGATTACGAATTGAACACGCTAACCGCTCGACCACTGCGCTGCCGCCGGATGAGAAAAATAAAAAATCTGTAATTAGTTATGTTAACGGGATTTAAAAACCTCAACAGGGTTCCAATAGAAATTTTATATTGAGATTCTCGCGTCTTCCAAACTCAAAATTTTACAGTACAGTGTTGATTATGGTTATTACTATCAGTATCATCTAAAAACCTAATGGGCAACAGTAAAAAGATGTTTGAGAGAAACTTTAGAAAGCGTTCAAGCAAAGACCTTAATCAAAAGCAAACTTTGACATCAACATAGTTTCTAGAGCCTAATGCAAAAACGACACAAGCGATGGAATTGTCATTTCTCCCTACATTATCACATTATCTATTCATAACCAGTGGGAGAATTTAGCGTTTCACTTACGCTGTTTTTACCCTAGACCCTTCAGTTAGTATCAATCCCTTTTTCGTTCTCATACCTTTTGGTTTATGCGACTCTTGTTGCTTTGGAGGTGCCTTAGCTATAGAAGGGCCTCTTTTGGGTCTCCTGGGAGGGGCCTGTGGGTGCTCTGGTGACTTTTCACCTGATGTATCTTCTGTCATAAGTGGGGCAGGTACATCACGCTTGGGTAGAGGTGGAACTCTGTTGTGCTCACTTTCACCTGAAGTAAGATACATCCATAAACTATATGATAGAAGTCTTGGATTGATTGATTGATAAAAAAATAATCATCGAATCTGAGAGAAAACCTACAGTTGCTTCCAAATTGTGCAATACAATATAATAAGCACAAAATATGTTGAATGACTTAGAATTTACAAATATTCTTGCAAAGTTTAAATGAAAACTTTTTTCGTTTTGCTAACAATTGGTTCACAAGGTTATGAAGACACCTTTAAACAAGGGGGAGTTCCCCAGGAAATTAGTTTGAGATCATGATTCATGGGGAAGGGGGTATGGTGTTAGAATGCACTAAAAGATCCCTGATGGGAAAACTCTTGTAATTGTAAACTCTTGTAAACTCTTGTAACTGCTAATATGTACAGAGTTTAAGTCAAGTTTCAAACCTGCATTGCTAACAGGTATGGACTTTGGTCTTGGTGGAGGTCCACTTTTGAGAGATTCTTTTTCAGCTGGGTGTCTTTCTGTAGCAGGTCGTTCTGGCAGTTTTGGAGCATCAGGTGGAAGCCGTGCGGGTAGTGGTGGTGGCCTGTTTGTCAGCTGAGGTGGATCTGTATTTGGTCTGGCAGGTAACTTAGGTACAGAAGCCGAGTCTGTCAGTGGTGGTCTCGAAGGCAGGGGAGGAGCCTGCACTGTGTTTGACCCAACAGGTGGTGAAGGAGTGGTAGATGGTGAGCTCATTGGTTGTGCTGATACTATGGTAATTTCTGGTCTTCTTTTAGTTCTTTTAAAATGTATTGAAAAGACCACTGTAAGCTCTAAGGCAATACATTTTCTTTTTAGTACTACAGTACTCAGTTTTGTGCCCAAAACTTTCAGTTTTTAACTATTAGATACATTAAGGGAAGGGTTCACTGCAAAAATGGTTCATGTGCCCAAGTTACGACTTTGCTAAACAAAAATTTGGAGTTTTTTTTTATTGAACTAACTCTAAATTCTGAATTTTTCACTAACTATAACTTAAAGTAAGTTTAAAATGCCATTTTTACTGGTCCTTTCAAATAAATCATAACCATGTCTCATCAGGTTAATCTACATTTCTTGAGCTGTTGAAAATAAATACATTTCAGATCACTGCAGAATCAATATTAGCTCTGGATGCCTTTGTTTTATTGCTATTAAAGATTGAAGCAATGTTTCTTCTGGTAACTTTTAATATCATAATAATTTGTTCTTATCCCTAGCTTAGAATTTATTTTTCATGAAACATATATTTATATTTCTTTCCAGATAAGCACCTGCAATTTAGCTTAATACATACGACTGAAGGCAAAAACGGATTTTATATTGTTTGAATCAATATCACCTATACATGTAGGTTAAAATAATAATTTTTATAAAAACATTTAAAAGTCTAACACTCACAATCAGGTTATAGAACGACTAATAAACACATATTTGATGTCCTAACCAACCTTGATTGTTTGATTATATGGTATTAACATGGGGTATTACATTACTTTGCTGGAATGGAATGTTCCAAACACAATTTTTTTTTATATTTGTTCAGAAAAAATACTTAGTAACTTAAATCAATATCTTTAGAGAGTAATTTGCCCTGATGGATGAAAGTGACAAAATCACTGGATTTTAATAGTCAGAAAAACCCAAATAAGGTTCGAATAGGATGGAAACAGCCAAAAACTAATAATCATACAGACCAAATTAAGGCCTGTATAGGGTGGAAAATTTGCTCAGAAAAAACAAATGTACATGTCATGTACATGTAAGTACTGTCAAACATACTTGTTCCTTATTGGTCTGTCCTGGCAGTCAACTTTATAACTACCAGCCAAAAAATTTTCCTTTTCATTTTGCACAAGGTCTGGTCTAGCTGGCAAAGGTGGAAGTGCTGCTTTGGTCTCTTGGGAAGGTCCTGATGGCGGTCTTGGTGGCAAAACTGGAAGATTGGGTACATTTGGAGAAGGAGCTGAGGACACTGGACTTACAATGTCCTCATCCATTGAATTGATTATTGAAATGGCAGTCGTACATCAGCTGGTGAGAGAACAAAATTGTTGACAGTCAACATTTTGAAAAAAGATCATGGGGAGCTGAACTTCACATTTTGTTGAAACAGTATCTGTGGTATAATTATTGTACTACAAAGTCTGTTAAACTCCAAGTTACTAAGAGTTCTTACAAAGCAAACTGTCAAAGATCAGAGTTTTCAGTTTCTTTTGCTGTTAACAACTTGAGGTCAATAATTATGTCAAGTTCTTTGTAATTTTGTGAGATATGGTCAGAAATGGGTGCAATTATTAATCAAACACAAAAAATAATTACTAAGTTTTAACAACCATTATAAGAATTTGTTGATGACCAGTCAAGGCCCTCTTGACAAAAATTCTGAACATTATGAAAATTTTAATTAATAATTCAACCAGGCAAGACTCTTTTAGTGATCTACACGAAAATCATAAGTTTTTTAAGGTTTTAAATACTTAACCAGTCACGACCAGGGCTCCTTATGAAAACTCAAAATTTTACAAGAACTTAACTATAATTCAACCAGTCAAATGAAAATTAAAACTCAATCTTTTTTAGACAATTTGCAATGATTCAACCAGTCAATTATTATTGATTATTATGAGAATTCTAAAATAATTCAACCAGTCAAGACTCTTTTAATGATAATTATGAAAGTTCTTATGAAATTTTTTTTAGGTTGTAATAACTCAACCAGTAAAGACCCTCTCAACAAAAATTTTCAGTTTTTAAGAATAATTTAACTATTCATTACCAATCAAAACCCTCTTGCGAAAAGTCAGAAAATTCAGACATCTGACACCTTTTAAAATGTGTCAGCCCATTAGTGGCTTTTTAGCTTTTCTTTGAGAGAAAGAAAGAAATTTAAAAAATCCTTAACAGCAGCTAAAATTTAAATTGTTTAAAATAAATTCTATTATATATTAGCAGTAAAGAGAAATGCAAGCAAAGTTCTTCTCCTTTTGCAACTTTTAATTATCATTAAACTCTCAAAGTATTCAGTAATTATCAATTAAGCTGATCTTGACTGGTTGGACCATTAAATTCTTGTATTGATCAAAACTTGTTTTTTTTTATAATTTTTGCAGTTACAACCATTCTTTGTCCATAAAAGGAGATTCTTGAAGCTTTGATGCAAACAACTGGAAATCATAACAGCCAACTAACCAACCACAGTATAGAAGGAGATCCACCAAAAACACACTCAGAGTTGACAAGCCATCATTCAGCAGGGTTCTCATTAGAAATTTCAACAGGCGGCCGAAATGTATCAACAGACGGCTACATTTTTTATATTTTTTTTTACGCGCACATTTTTTTAAGTCAAAGAGAAACTTTACAGCCACTACAGGTGGTTACCTTCGTCCGAACAGCTGGCGGAATTCCACCGGTTGCCAGCTTCTACTGAGAACCCTGATTCAGTCTATACCATTGGCTGAAGAAGGCATCTTGCAGCAGAATTTAAAACATAGTATTCATTTACTTAGGACTGAAATCATCGGACGTTGAATAAGTACCGTTCTACTATATAAAATTTCGTTCCCACCAGTCCAAAAACCTAAGATCAGTGCAGTTGATCTAGTAAGACTAAAATAACTAAACATTCAAATAAGAAAACTAAGTTAAGAACATTATAAAAACAAATGACACTGAAATCCTCAAAATATATTCTAAATAACATTTATCCTCAGCTCGTTTAATAAGAAACTCTTATAATTTAAGGGTGTGCAACCCTCTAAATACCTGTACATAATACTATTTACCTACTAAAAAATGAAACGTCAAATGCATTTTAAAAACCAGAATGAAAGCAGTTTCTGTTCCTTCCATGATAAACACAAATTGTTCAATGCTTTTGAGAACGAAACTAATAGATAAAAAAGATATGTTTTGTTGTGTTCAGTGGTGCCAATATTGTTTTATCATATATGTTATTTTTTCACTTTGATCAACCATTCCAATGTATTGAATTTTTTGGTCAGATTATCGCTGCAAAGCACACTGACTTCTTTGGCAAGGCCGGTAAAAATGAAAAATACCTAACTAAAATAGAAGAATACCAAGAGCTATATTTTGTAAATCACCAACTGCACGGAAGCCAGTGGAATTTATGATCGATCACACGCCAAAACAACTTTGAACAAGCTGTACACAAAGCTAAGGGCAGAAACAAAACAGATCTTACCTCTTGAAGACAAAAAATAACCTAGCTCCAGTACGGCTGTAATGGCAAAAAAAGATAGGGAAAAAACGATTTCAAAGATTGACAAATTTTCTGCCTCTAGCTCTGTCGATCATTCTACGGGAAGTGCAATTTCAGCTACAGCTCATGGGTAACTCCGCTGTACTATTTCCGCTTGTTTGTGTTTGCCGTATTGCATTGTGGGAGACGATGTCACGGCGGTTATTTTCAAATTTCGTCGAAGGTAGAGAAGCATGCAAAAGATATTAAATCCTAGAACGGTAAGACTCGAATTTTTCAGACAAGGTACTTGGTTTCCTTTTATTTTTAACAGAGTAGATGGCCATTCACACAAACAGTCAATGTTAGACTGTGTATGTGAATCTGGTCAATAAGACATCGGAAGGTTATTTCTACCTGGCGCCTCGAATTTGAACAATCGATCTCTTCATGACTGATCGCACCAGATTTATTTTTTTATCTAGGTTGGATTTCAAATGAAATCATTTAAGTTTACGGTTACTGTTTTATCCCAAGCTGTATTCGTTTTACGCTGGTTTTCTGTATACATCTCCAGTTTCTTTCGGTCGTTTTGAAAGATTTTAAATTAAAAGAACAGAACAAATTAATACAAAAAGCTTATAAGCTGAAGTTCCCTTATTGCTAGCAAAATATATGAAGCTTAGTTACTTTATACTCAGTTAACTAGCGAAACCTCCGTCAAGCAGAGTAGATAATTCTCAATTCTTTCGATCTTTCCAACCTGCTTTTTTATGTTTAAACTATAAAAGTGCTCACTGCAAAAGATTAGGAAATCATTCGAACGGACTTTAGAAACTTCTGTCCTTCAACATTAATTTAAGAATGGCACCCTCAATTTCCTTGGGAATAAAAAGTAAAAACAAAGTGATTGTGTGCATGTGTCTTGTTTTTCAGGTCTGAACTTCATATTTTTGCAGCAATATGCCTGAATCTTCCTCAGACAAAGTCATTCCAGTTCGTGTTGGACTGAGAATTCGCCCGCTTAACCCAAAAGAAATCGGCGAAGGCTGTCAACAGTGCATCGAGATCGTACCTGGACAACCTCAAGTTGTTTTAGGAAACAACAAAGCATTTACTTACGATTATGTGTTCGACAGCGCCAGTACACAAGAACAGATCTTTAGTCAGGCTGTTGAACCCTTACTGGATGGACTTTTCAGTGGGTATAACGCCACAGTTTTGGCTTACGGTCAAACAGGATCTGGAAAAACTTTCTCCATGGGGACGAGTTTTACTCTTTGTAATACCGACGACGAATCCGCTCACGGAATCATTCCAAGAGTGATAAAAATAATTTTCAAAGAAATTGATTCAAGAAAGGACCAGTACGAGTTTTTATTGAAAGTTTCTTTTCTAGAGGTATGGAATTCTTTCTTAATCTTAGTATTGCAACAGAACACGCGAGCTGCATTTAATGCGACTGTGCACTTAGTAAATGGCTTCCTGTTGCCAATTTACTATGAAACTTGCAATGTTGGCCACGTGAGATCATTGTGGCTGCTAAGAGGTCAAGTTCCTCAGCTTGAAGCCCATGCTTAGTATCTGAGGATGGGGGGGGGGGTGGGGGCTACTCCGGGTTTGAAAGGGTAGGGATGGTCGTTGAAAAAGTCCCAAGAATACCCTAAAAATACCAAGGCAAAAAAAAATTACACCCTAAAAATACCTCTCAGTTTGAAAACTACCCTAAAAAAACACCAATCTAAATTGACATGTTCCCTTAACAGCTAGCTATAGCAAATTGGCACTTATTCTCTTGTGTTGAATTGGATGTTAGTCTAAGGATTTTTGTCTTAAACTCTTATATCAGTTTATATATTTGCCAGAACAAGAGACTACAAGCAATCTAACATAACTTCACATTTTTTAACCCTATTTTAACCCCTAAAAATACGACACTCACATCTACCACCTCAACAGGGAGTAGCCGGCCCGGGTTTAGTACTACAATGAAATGTCTTTAAACCATAATAGCACTGACAGAGAATACGATTCACTGGAATTTGGGGAAATCTCATCTGTAATGGCCAATTGTTCCAAATCTAGATTTTATAATTATTATATGGAAATTACAAAGGAAAACAGCACCAAGTATTTCAAACTAAATAAATTGATACATTTCAGAAGTTGAAGGTTTGCCAAATGTTGATAGCCTGTGTCCAATGTACCTTGTGTTGGGAAGAGGAAAAGTTTTACTTCTGATTACTCAACCATTATCTATCTACGAAAGAAACTCTATTGTCTCAAACTTTTTTTTGTCTGCATCCCTAATGGGAATCAAACTCATAACTCTCTGGTTCTCTACCCAATAATCACAATATTATCCATCAGGTAGACTGGACATTACCACTTATGAAAAACAAGAACACAAAAATTGATTCAGAACAAAATCAGTTGAAAGTATTTTTTCTGTAAATAATTGTTTTTTGTTTTTTTATCATATTTTTGTCCTTTTAAGTCTGAGCTCCTGTTTATAGTTTGATTAAATCTATACATAGCTTCCCTGACTAAAGGAGATTTTCCTTTCTTTACATGTTTTATTTTTTATTGCAACTGTCAAGCCATACATCTAATAGATATAGAAGATCTTTCTAAGAAAGACCTCTTGGCATGACATAAGAAGTGTTAAGCCCTGACTCAGTGTTTTCCCCAGACGTGAAAGTAGGTGTTGGAAAAACATAAGTAGACGTAGCAAAAAAAACTTTTTATTATCCACTCTGCCTAAGAGTTTTTTCAAACAAATATTTGAAAAGAAAAAAGAGTAGGCATCGCAAACTGCAGAGTTGCCGTAGGATGCGACGGCCAATGGCTTATTTTGAAAACACTGCTGACTAGGATATATTAGTAAAAAGCTTTGCAGGATATTCAGTAAAAGTTATAACTCTGTTTTCTAGATATACAATGAAGAAATTCATGACTTGCTAAACCCTGTATCACATGAAGATAAGATCGCTGTTCGCGAAACACTTGATGGTGGGATCAAGGTAAGAATAATATGTTTTAATAAAAATTTTGATTCAAAATCCCAAAAAGCTAGCCAATAGAAAGAGTAAATCCAATAATAAAATTTGTATGTCTAGAATTTGGTCCCAGTAACTGAAATTGCTAAGGGAAATTGCAATTACTTTGAATTATTGAGGTTTTAAATTACAGGGATAAGCGGGGAATTGGAGTCAAAGGGGGTTTGAGTTATCAGGGCTCAGCTGTATATATATATGTATGATCATGGTACTTTTTAGCTGTTTCAAAGCAGGTCTATGCTGCTTTGAGAATCACTTGAGCTCATTTTTTGCTATTTTTTTAAATTTTACTGTGTTTTGAAAAAACCGTGATACATACAGTATATACAAAAATCTATTTTAAATATTAAATTGTGTTTTGCATTGCTTTATAAATCTTGTATGATACTGATTGCAAGGCTGAAAACTGTTGTCAGTTATAACCACTAGTTTGACTTACGCTGCTTCTGTTCAATTTACTGAATGAATGAAAGGCACAATGTCCATTGTCTGTTTCAAAATTATGTTAAGATGCTCTAGATAACATTGAGTTATTAACCACAAAAGCCTAATGTTTTATCTGTAGATTGCTGGTTTGCAAGAAGTAACTGTAACTTCAGTAGCTGAAATGGTACAATGCCTAGTTCAAGGGTCAGCCTCTAGAATTACAGCAGCTACTGCAATGAATGCCAGATCAAGTAGATCTCATGCAATTTACACTATTTCCATGGAGCAGCGAGCAGCTGATGGGTAAGTTGGTCAATGAACTTACTGCAATTTGAACTAGGGAAAATAAGTCAAGTACAAGATTTTTTGTGAGCCACTTTGGCTAAACCTTACCAGTCCTTTAATTTCAAACATAATGGAATCAAATTTCAAAACTTGTGTGTTTATAGAATTTTTTTGATCAATGCTGTTTAAAATTTTTGAACCAAAGCAATTACATCACAATTTAGGCTCAAGGTTTTCCAGATTTGGGGGGGATTAGTTAAGGGTCGTCATATCTAAGCCGAAATCCTCTCGACCCCTCCCCCCAGCGGTAAACAATGACTGGTCCCACCTTCAAGCGAATAGAAACTTTAAGGAATATTCTAATCTCCGAGATTTGGTTACCTAGTTGGAAAGGTGTTGGTCAGTCTGCCATGCAGGAGCTCCTGGTTCAATTCCTGGTGTTGCCCTTGCTCTAACATTGCATGACAACCGTTAGTTGGATTATAAGGGAATTAAACCAAAGGCCCCAGGTAGCAAACCTCTAAGCGAACCCTGAATCCTATTTCCTGTTCTCCTGAGTCAAAAGCCTTAAACCTGAATCAAATCCTTGATTTTGTTTTCTCAACATCTTGTTGGTTTCTAGGGATGTTAAAAAGGCAAAATTTCATCTTGTGGATTTAGCTGGCTCAGAAAGAGCAAAGAAAACACAGTCACAGGGAGATCGGTTTAAAGAGGGTAAGTAGTTTGTCCAAGAATGTGTTATATATGTTGACTGTAAAGATTCAAGTTGCTTGTTTCCAAACCCAACAAAGCCAATGCTCTTCACTTGTGTCATAATTAGGTGTCAACATCAACCGAGGTTTGCTGGCGCTGGGAAATGTTATAAGTGCTCTCAGTGAAGAGAACCGGAAATCTAACGCACATGTTCCATATCGTGACTCAAAGCTCACCAGATTGTTGCAAGGTAATGATTTGAAATTCTTAACACTCACTTAGTGAAATGTCCAGCAACAATGTTAAAGTCTATAAAGCTTAAATTTTTTGTTTTTTAGATTAAAACTATCGACTTCTACGAACTCAGAATTTGCAAATTTGAAGAAAAATTCTACAGTTTTGACTGAGCAGGCCGGGACTTGTTGTTCATTCTACATGCCAGGTTCATAGCCAGACTTTTTTGTTGGAGGATGTGGTTGAATGAGGATATCTAGGAGATCCAAGTGAGCTCCAAAGGTGCAAGTCTCAGGGGGGGGTGTCTGGGGTTATCCTCCCGAAAAAATTTGAAATTTTGAAGTTTAGGTATCCTGAGACTGAATGTAAAACAAGCAGGCAATTACAGTAACCAACTGAACACTATACAAACTATAGAAAAGTTAGTCAGATGATGTTGCCTTTTCAAGTAGTTGGTCTGAAAAAGTGGACTTTAACCACCTGTGTGGTTGGGGGGAGGGAGAGGGGTGAGGGCACCTATTGCATATTATACACATATCAGAAGTCACATAGTTTTCTTGGAGACATTTAATTTAGAGAACGAGTCATACACATATCTGATGCCACATACTTTTGTATGAGACACTTACACAGTGATTCATACACATATCAGAAGCCACATAGTTTGGTTCGGGATATTTAGAGAACAAGTCAGCCCCTTCCCCTCCCTACCAGCTTGCATGCAAGTTACATGACTAAAAGCTTTTATTAAATGGTAACTCTGATTTTCAGTCAATAACCAAATTCCCAGCATTCTGATTGGCTGAAATTAGGTCAATAAGCTACTTTATTAAATGGTAACTCTGATTTGCGGTCAATAACCAAATTTCCAGCATTCTGATTGGCTGAACTTAGGTCAATAAGCTACCGTACAGACTTTTTAGAGTTACGGACTTCACAAGTCAAAACAATGTCCAGTGAATTTTATTTTCTGCTCGAAATTACAAGTATTGAAGATTGACCCGAGAAAAGTTCTACAAGAGACGTCAACTGA
>JAOBAT010052596.1:896-29517 GCA_026413305.1 Hydrozoanthus tunicans | reverse complement strand
TTTTTACTAGCTTACGAATTCTTCTTTTGTTAAACTCTTATAATACAATTTTGTAAATAGGTTTCTTTCGATTTTTTTTTATATTGTAGATAGCATGGTTTTTGTAAGTTGCTATTATTGTTAATATTATTATTATTATTATTATTATTATTATTATTATTATTATTATTATTATTATTATTATTAGACGAATACGTACTAAAACTAAATTTCTCCTATGCAAGTTGAAGTGATGGACGGTAAATTCATCGAAGTAACATGCGTTTAAAAAACTGTTGAGGAGAATTGTTTGCATGGGGGCGGGTTGGTGATTTTCTATAGATTTTTAGGAGGGTCTGAATGGTGGGGGGGCTCAGTTGATATTTGTTATGCAATTTGCGCAGTTTTAAGACGTTTTTACGAAGTGTAAAACTTGTAACAACTCATTTGATCGCACTTAGTTTTCGCCAACTCTGATTTGTTAGTAACGTGATCATCTCCCCACATTTGTTTGCAAATCCGTTTCTATGCAAATTGCGTTATTGTTTGTATCTAACATGCTAATGATTGTCGTACCATGCAAATGATTTTCTAGTGGTGTTAATGATTTTTCTTTCGCGAGATTGAAAGTATACTTGTTACCTTTGACTGTCCGAAGGCGCACTTGTTCGTCCGTCGATGCTATTAGATGTTGGTACAATGCAAATAGCGTTGTTAAAAGTTGGTTCGTGTTAATGAAGTTTATGACGGTGCTAATTCGCCGTATTGTTTCAACAGTTGGCGTAAATGTTAGTATATTTTGCGTAAATGAACAGCAAAAGGTGTAACAACTAACGGGCTTACTAACTGCCTGGAAGACAAAGTCCAAAAACTTCAAAATCGAGCAGCGGGAGTAATTTTTGAGGGCAAATTATGACTCCAGGTCAAGCGACCTAAGAAATAGGTTGCGTTTGGATCCCCTTTTTGTACGTCGTACAAAAGCAAAAATCAATTATGATGTACAAATCCCTTCATGGCCTGGCTCCCTCGTATTTACAGCACCTTTTTGCATCTCGTCACACAAATTATGATTTGCGCAATTCTGATCACAAACTATCGCTTCCCCGCCCGCGAACAGACTATCTTGAGAGAAGCCTTTTTTTATAGTGGCGCTAAAGTATGGAATGAATTACGTCACTCGTTCGATTCAAAAGGGAAATAAATAAGTTATTTTAATTAGCTTCCCACACGGCAATCATGTAAAGCAGTTTGGTGTTTATGTATATTGCCTTTTAAGCTTAAGACTATAATTTTAATTAACTGTAAATACCATTTTATAACTGATGATTTTGTCGTGTATAAATAAAGATCATGTATGTATGTGTGTATGTAACAACCTTCCATCCTAAAACTCAAAATTTAAACTCGTAATAAATTCTCAAAATATTCAGAATTATGCTTCCTTTTTTGTTCAGTCTTTAACCCTACAAGGCATGGGGGGGGGGGGTGGAAGTAATTTTGACTCCCCCCCCCATGCTTCGATTTTTTTGGGATATAAAACGTGCTTTTTCATCGATTGCCAAAAAACTTCCGTACTTGTGTAACTATTCTTTGATTCATAACACATTTTTTTAATCTAATTTGATGACGTCATTACAGGAAACCACGAAACTCGTCGTTTGCTTTCGAAAATTGTGTTATGTCTGAAAAACATGACTGGAACTTGATTACTATTTGTCTATGTTATTTTTAAATTCGTGTTTGCAATTATTTATAATTGTTTTAGAACTTTTTTAAAAAAAAATTATAGAATTCGAAAATTTGGGCTGGTGGCCAGCTGAATATCATGACCTTCTGTGTTTCTTTTTTTTTTCAGGGAGGCGACTTTTAATTAAAAACGATCTTTCTCAAGTTTCATCACTTCTTTCCCCCCCCAGAAGCGATGTGCATGCATGCTGCAATTTTGATTGCATGCGACAAAAATTGCATGCTAGCTGCACAAGTATCGCACGCAATATTGATCGCATGGAAGACAATGACACAAAAAAAAACGCCAAATGGGTTCAGATGAAAATTTGGTTTCTGGATAGTTTAATTATGTAGCACTTTTTATCTTTTGGTTGCTTGTACGTACTTGGGGTCTTCTTGTAATTAATGTTTGCTATACATCGTGAGAAAAAGGCACTGAACGCGTAATTTGATACAAGCTGAGCGAGTTTCCCTGTCAATCATGCCGCCAATCAAAAATGAAAGCTTCTTGTTGCTGAATATATAGTTATAGGTTTTTGAAATATATTTCCTTAACAAAGCTCAACTGGCCCGTGCCGATCATTCCTTCTGTGCAGTAAGAAAATCGTGTTTTGGCTTATAACTATCGTCAAAATCTAAAACATTCCGGGAAGCGAAACGTTAAGGCACCGAAGTAAGGCCTCTACTTTTTCTTAAAACTTGATATACCTCCTAAAAGTATGGTACCTGTACAGAAACTAGTAAACAATTAAGATCTGATATCCTTCACAGTCCTCCCCATTTAATTTTCCTCTAGCGATAAAATAATTTTTAAAAAAAGTTTTAGTCATTAACATCTGCCTGTTCATCTCATGTTTTATTAAAAACTGATAGAAAGACTCATATTTCTTAAAAGAAAGCAACGTATTCTTTAATGAAAACAAATTTTATGACATGTGTATGATGAGCAAGCGCTTTTAGTTAAGCTTATCTGGGGAAGAGCTTTTTTGAAAGTGATTGCTGCATTTTGGCATGCATGTTTTTTTATCCCGGCGTGGCAACGAATTTTGCACAAACTGTTTCTTTAAACTTTAGGAGCAAATATAATTTTCAATAAAATAGATACTGATAAAGTGCTTGCACCAACGCCTTCTTTGTGGAGAGAGCAGTCCATATTACAATAAAAACCAACACCCCTTAATCTGGTTTTGAGAAATTGAGCTCTGAAAAAGTGTGGAGGAGTGGGGTAGGGGGGTATGTGCCGCCAACCACAACTTCCCCCGACAAAATTGGGTTCCTTGAAAATACCATTGTTTTGACTTCTTCCATTATCGTACTGGTGAAAGAGTTACTCGCCTTGTGTTGTGATACCTAGTTTATCATGACTGCCCGACCGCAGTAACAGTTTTGTTGACACATTTTAGTCATTCGTGATGTTAGGCCCCATTTATTATTCCTTAAATTTCTCCTATTTCGGGATCTACCCAGTTTTTAAATCCTGTATTACAAAATTCTCTCGAGCGGGGAAAGGCTCGTCCCAGGCCCCTATTTGGATCACAGGTTCTGGACTCCTTAATGTGTTGTGAGCAAATAATTTTAGGAAATTGGTTGGAGTTTAGATGACATGCTTTAAAAAACATTGGGTTGGCGGAGTGTACTAGAGCTGAGAGACAAATGGAGGTAGGAGGGGGGGGGGGAGGGGTGGTGGTGATAATCGTGTGCGTTTTTATGTGTAATTAATCAATGGTGACTACTAGTGAATCAAAGCTATTGGTCGGATACCATTCAAGCGCGTTTTAACAGTTTTTGAGTTATCTCAAAATCGATCTTTAATCAGTTGCGGCAAAAGAAAGACCGCAAAGTAATTAAGTTTTGAACTTGGGACTTTGAACTTGGCGCATCACGCCACCAAAATAAATGATTTGAGTCGTTCTTACACCGTTGCTATGGCAATTTTTAACCTCACATGTAAATTTATACATTTATAGCGCTTACAAGTAATCAGTTATAGATCTAACTATAGGATCATATTCTTGAACTTGTTAGAAGACCTGCTCGTTCTGGTATAGCATGTTTGTTTAATTGAAGTTCTGAGCATGAGCAGTGTTTGTAAGCAAAGCAAACCTTTACTTTTTAAGATACAACTAATTGTTTTTTTTTCTTAACCAAGTGTTAAAATCAACCAGTTTTTGAACATGGATTTTCCCAGAACTTGATTTTGACCGTGTGTTCGCCATAATTAATTTATGCATTGTGACAACCGGGCCTTGGTATTAAAAGAAACCGCGATTTTTAAAATAATCGATTTCATCTGTCCTTGCAAGAAAAGACAGTCAATTTAAAACATAAGCTAAACAGCTAAAATGGTTAGAGAAAACTTATTTTGACCTTGATCACTAGAAGTTTCTATCGCGCAGTGAGTGTTCTCACATATAAGACAAGCTTTTATGGCACTCATATGAATAAGAACTATTTATTCTTCGAACAATTTTTAATTAAAAAGAACGAGATTTATGTTACATTTTCGTTCAAACCCAGCTAGCATCCCGTGCCACCTGTTTCTTAATTATCAAAGAAGACAAAGGAGTTTAGGTTTTTTTTATCCATTACTGGAGAGCTCTTAATTTCTTTTTGCACAAACTTTGGATTGTGCACTCATTGAAACAGAGTCCTGTTCTGATACCTCTCAACGGTTGATATTGCAGAAATCTTGCAGTTCATCTGAAAAGGTCAGCTAAGGTAGTGCTTTTGGGGAAAACTTAAAACGTATAGATTTTTAAACATCTTTAAGCTAACATCCACAAAAATACAAAATTTATTTAACGATTAAAACTGAAATTTTCACAATCAAGATAGATAGAGCTTTGAAATGAGAAGTGAATTCACCTTAGTTCACTAGAAAAGAAGCAATTTGGCCTGAAAATGGAAAGAATTTCTTTACTTATGTACTTGGACACAAGTTTTTTTAAGACGTAGTAACAAGAACTGAGTTAATGGCTATCAGCCGGTAAGTACAGCTGCTAAAATTTTAAGGAAACGTTTTTGTGAATATATCGCAATGGACTCAAGATGACTAAACCAGAAAAAAATTGTCTCGCCTTTAATCATGAAAAAAAAGACATTAATTGTAATTTGAGAAGATGCGGTTAATTTTCTCTTTCGATCAGTAAAACCGAACGAGAGCAAAAGTTTCTTGTTTCTGAAAACCATAGGCTACACAAGAACAACGAAACTGCACACCTGCTTGAGTGAGACTGTGATCGCCGTTCTTGCATGCAATACAAAACTTCTCCAGCCTTTAATATAACAGTTTACAGCTTCGCCCCTAAAAGTTCATTGCAAGTAAAACTATTGGTTAGGTTTGTTAATTTACTCAAGACTTGACATTTTTATATTTGTTTGTTATCGTTCGTTATATTGTTATCGTATCATTCTACTAAAACAAGATTACAGCATTGTAACTAAATTCTCGTTTTAAAGAATCTATCTTCCGCAGATCCGCATGACGACAACCCTTTAGATCGAAAGGTCTTTATTTAAATTTCTTCGTTATTTAGTTATCCGCTCATGTCACTATACCGTTACCAATTACTTTTAATTTTCAATATTTCATAACTAGCCCCAAACTTGTTGAAGGCAACATGAAATTATAAGCACTGATAAAAAGAGACGGAGATATGACTGAGGCGGCCTTTAAACTGGTTTCACTAAAAAACCCCCCAAAATTGTTTCAGGCAAGATAGAAGAAACCACTGTTCGATTCAAAGGCGCAAATTTGCTTTGCATAAAGTTCTAAACAATATTATATACTTAGTGAGCACTAGATTACACTCAGCTTTGCAACGTATTAATTTGTAGCCAGCCTTTTTTTCACTCTCTTTGGAAATAAACGTTTTTCTTTTCGTTATAATTACATCTGATGTGAAATGACTACTCTGAGTCATCAGGAAGCTTTCTCTGGTTTTTCCTGCAAACATCATGAGCATTGTTGTAGATTGGGACCAACACCCTTAAATTTAACTTAAAGCTTTTAAATAACACCGATTTTTTCACTTAACAGAACAGCTGTGCTCGTTTGACAAACTCCAAAATGTTGAACGCCTCCGAAGGTTACAAGATCCTGCTCTTGCAATTGGCCAATCGTCCTGACTGGAAAACTTTTCTTTATTCAACCGTCTCTCTTATAATAATTGCTGCAACGTTGATTGTAACGCATCAGTTTGTCTAGCAGTTTACCGAAACGCAAACCTTCACACAAAGCAGAATGTCTATGTCATCAACCTCGCCATTTCCGACATCGTCATGGCAACGTTTGTGATGTCATTGTCCTTTGGAGTTGTTGTAACCGGAAGATGGCCTTACACCCAGATAGTCTGTAATATGCAGTGCTTTGTTGGCACAATATGTGGCATAGTATCCGTGGAAACAATGAATTTGATTGCCGTTCACAGATACTTTAAGGTTGTGCATCCTCGGTTGTACAGGAAAGTGTTCAAGAAAACCACGGTTTGGGCATCTGTTGCATTTTCCTGGATAATTCCTTTAGCTCTACAGATGAACCACGTTATGACCGACGTGTATGTTTTTCACCCTGGAAAGGCAGTCTGTTTCTTTCGAATAACTCACAAAGGCTTCCCAATATACCTAGGACTTTCAATTCTCTTTTTCCAAATACCTCTTGTAGTAATAATAATTTGTTACTATAATGTGCATAAAAAGATTCGTAACCATAACAAGACAAACAGTTTAAGAAACAACAAAATGCCAAACAGAACTAATGCCGTAACAGAAATCAAAGTTAATCGTCTTTTGTTTTCCATTGTAATTTCGTTTACTTTGTGCTATGCCCTACCAATCAACGCTGTTGATCTCAGCGAGTTCTACTTTGGGCAGTACACTCTCCCACCACTTATTTACAATTTTTTCAGTTTTCTGATTGCTCTGAGTTCGTGTGTTAATCCTGTTCTTTACAATGCACTCAGTCGAGAGTTCAGGGAAGAGTTTAAAAACATTTTAACATGCAGCAAAATACGAAGAACACGCCGAGTTAGCAACCAGAGGAAACCTGGTGTCTTTTCGATTCAAAGTTTCCGTCGTAGCGATAAAACTACAACTTGAGATAAGGAAATCATCAAAAATTGCACAGCTACTTTACGATCAACTAGAGAAAAACTTTATCATTTAAAATCTTTGCCACTTTTCCTCATGTTTCTTACGATATTTCCGTCCATGATTTGAATCTAAAAAATCGTACCGCTTAAAACACAGATGGAATGATCATGAATGAGAACCAGTTGAATATTTTAAGATTTTTTGGTTGATTTTTAAAGAGAATTTTGAATTGGTGATTATTTTTTGAAGTTCAAAAATTAATTTCGAAGTTCATATTTGATGTAAATTCGTCTCTCCTCAAACCAAAGCTTTATTAGTCCCTTACCAGGAGAAACTTCCTCACTATCGAACAAAAATTTGGGTGTACATGTGTACTTCTTAATGCCTTAATCAGCATTTGTTCAAAGTACCGTCACTTCAGTTTGACCGTGCCACTGTTAAATTCTGGTTAATAACTGATGCTTGAAACATTTATTTTGCAACTAGGTTTTGCATTATTACGAAAACTCCTATGTAAAGATAAAATATATCAAATTTTAACAGCTTCTTCATGTTTTGAAAATAATTTTAAAATGTCCCGTTGTTTCGGTTATTTCATTACCCTTCTTCTGGAGAAGTGAATGTAGTGAAATATCCAAATTAAATATATTAATACCAGAACATTTTTGAATCTTTTTTCAAAAATATTTAATTGAGCATTCAGTAATAATCATATTCATTTAGTACGTTATGAATTGCGTTGTTGTAGAGCCATGACTATGGAGGATAATACATGGCTGAGCGCGGAGATACGAATTTTACCTTGCAGTGCTGAAATGATATGGCATGATATAAACTTCATAGGGATACTGAGTGAGAACAAAAAAGAAAAATTCAAATTTTCAATAAATATTTTGATTAACGTTGTTTAAAAAATATTTTGCACACTTATTTTGCAAACAAAGAAACAAGTAGAGATTTCAAGGTCAGATTTTCATAACTTTCTTTCGAAACAACTATAAGAAAAAGAACAACTTTTGTTATCTCATTTGCATGTTTAATAAGCGCTAAACCTTGGTATCACCTCACGTGTTGACAAAAATCATAATCCCAGCGGTGGGAGTAGGGATACAAGTTGTATCTTTTTGATTGCACTAAATATCCTAGTTTAAATTAAAAAGTTGTACATTTGATATTGGTGATATAGTACCGACTCATAGCCTGGTAGCGTTGCTCATGTTGTTTACTAACACGATTTACAAAAATAATTTTGTAGGACAACTCGTTTTAAAATCTTTGTTCCTGTTAGCTATCGGTGCTTGTTAGAATAGTTTACGTACGCTTTAATTATTGCATGAATTGTTGTTGTCGTTGTACATGTTATTGCTTGTTTCCCCTTTGAGGCTAGTGATATATAAGCTTTGTCAGTACTAAATAAAATAAAACATTTCTAAAATACAAATTTTTTACTGGCATTTTGTCCAAATGGTAGAGCTAGGTATACTTGAAATTCCCCTTTCACTTGTGCTGACCAGTGTTAAAACTCAGCTGGGAGACCGGATTGGAGGCTCCAAAGAGAAAAAGAAAACAATTTGGAAAACATGATCAGCCAAATAATGAACCAAGCATTAACGATGCACGTGTTTCAGTTGCAGTGCCAGGCTCCCTCTCGTTCACTGTTATTGAATTTATCGAGAATGGAGACTGGGATCGCGATCGAAACACGTCATTATTTAAAATGGCGGCGCGAGGGAAAACGTTCAAAACAAATCGCTTGGCGTTGGATATATGCACATAATTATCAAGGAAATTCAAATTGCTGATATGGTTTCAGAGTTAACAAAGTTCTGTTACAGACTAAGAATGCATGTTGTTCTACCGAGGATCCATTTAATAACATCCCTTAGCTTGAACGTATAATAAACCATAAAATTCAATCATGACTTTGTATTTACTTTTAATCAAAACTTAGGCAACTTGTCAACACTTATACAAAATATCAAAAGAAAAATCCCAGGGGGGGGGGTATGCCCTATATTGGGATGGTAGGTATGACCGTCGTATTTTTTAGGGGTTAAAATTGTCAGTCTGGTATCTGAGGTTGCTAAAGAAATCCTGTGCCTGTGGTAAACCGAGAGTCTGCATGGCACTTTTACAAGCTATTACTCTGCTTGCATTCCCGTGTTTTAGCAAACGCGCATACTGACTGAGAAGTTAAGAAAAAAGTCCTTTGACGAATGTATCTTGAGGAACTTTTTCGTCGATCCGCTAGTTATCAAGGGAAAATTGGTATTTTTTAAGATAATTTCAAAACCGAGAGGTGTTTTTTTAGGGGGGAAATTTTTTATCCCTTGGTATTTTTTAGGGTAATTTGGGGATTTTCTCAACGGTCATCTCTACCCTTTCGACCCCCCCCTTCCCCCCGGGAAAATACCTCAAGATAAAATGATCCATTAATTAATCTGGCAACAAACATCAGACCTCCGGCAATTTCAAAAAGTAGTAACAATAGACGGGAGAAGTAATAGATTTCTAAAATGCTACAAATGAATGCTACCTTAATAGTTTTCCACGTTTTATTTGCATTGCCGAGTTTCCTGAGTGAAAATGAAGAAATCCGAAAACCGGGTGGGCCGATGTTAATTCTCGTTTACTGATACTATATACATGCACGATTATAGAGAAAAATTGTAATATTCAAAATGAAGCTTTATTTGTATGTAGCTTGATCATAAGATGCGTTGTCACTGAAGTAATTACTAAGTTAAATCTAAAGCTCTTAGTGTTAGCAGTCCTTGTAGAACTAGCTTTCATGTTTCCAATTTTGCATTATTCTGTAATCTCGGAGCCGTCAATTAATTCTAAACTAATTTTAACTCTCTCTCTCTCTCTCTCTCTGCAACAAAAATTAGTTTGGGTTTTTTTATCGCTTGAGACTGAAAAACAGCGCCTCCTGAAGGTCATCAAAACGTTTTCTTGACTGAGAAAGTCAAACACCACCTGCCTTTTTTCCATCAGTAAGACGAACTTGCCACAATCTATATTTATATCCGATTACCATGTCAAAGAGCTGATCGGTCAAAGCAACCGGAAGGCTAATCAATGACCGGTATCAGACTTGATATTTTGTTGAAGCACTTTCCCATAGAACAACAACACAAAGCGAAACAAGATTGTCATATGATTTGTTTGCAAGCGACAGTAAAATCGCATACTGCAGATAGTCAACCTAGAAAACGTTTCAAGAAAAAAACAGTTTGGTTCTAAAGAATGTGGTGCACAAAATGCAAAGCAGCTGGATAAAGTCGTGAATGCAAACAAAACTTAATTACAAAACGAGAGAAAATTCATTGACAAATCTAGAAACAAGGCATTTTCAAATTTGGTTGCAACAAAAAGGGACAAATATAATGTTAATTATATACAGCTCAGTTCTCTTTGTTTCTTTGCTTTTCTATACCATAAGTTTGGGAGTTTGGCAAGATGCTTTTTTCTTTTAACCCATATCATTAAACCATCTTTATGAAAAAGAGTATGAGGATTCATATTTCCCGGTGGTGATAATAAAGTTTTAAAAAACCCACGACAGCTTGACTGCGGTCATTGTGAACTAGACTGAAGCCACAGTGAAAGCTCAGTGCTTTAACGTTAAACCATTGTATATACTGTATACCAAAAGTATCTAACTTTAAACTTATCATCTTTACGAAATATATTTTAAAGAACCGCGTTTAAAGTTTGATGAAGCAGACGGGATGCCTTTTAGTTCTTGCCTCAAATAAATTTACCAGCACACTGCGTAATATGTATGTATATTTTTCGCAGTATTTTATATAGTCTGGGAAACACAATGTTTTGTGTCACAGTGGGAAACACAAACCCTTTTAATTCGACGAATGTGCATATCAATAGAAGCGATGCTTTTATCTCAGCTAAGTTGTGACGCAAATTATTAAAATTGCGTTTCAAGACTCATTTAAGGCGTCCTTATGGCTATGGTCAGATCGTAGTTCCAGCAAGCTCATGAACGACAATGAAGCGAGGTTCTCTCCTCCTAGTTTTGGGAATAACCTTTTCTATACTTGCCGTCGTTACCGTTTTAATGAACAGCTTGTTGCTTTTCACCTTTTGGCGAAAACGAACAAAGCTTTTCCGTTCATCCACGTCGCAATTTTTTCTTGGGATTTCCATCGCAAATCTTCTTACCGGCGCGATTACCGACTCTTTGGAAGCGTATCGGTGTTTCGTGTTTCTTTCTAAAAACGGAAATGAAAGCTTCGAGGAAACTATGAGAAAAGCTCATATGATTTCTTTCATCAGTTTGAATGCTTCCTTGCTGTTATGTCTGGGACTTAGTGTTTGTCAAACAATTGCCGTTCGTTTCCCACACCATTATAATAGCTGGGTTACCACGGCTAAAATATGGTGTAGCATGATGGGAGCTGTGTTGGTGATATTCTTTCTTGCTTTGCTTCGAGTTATGGGCCTATCCGTGAAAGAAAACCTCTTTGTCGAAACGTTTGTCATGTTAACAGTAATTCCCGTTTGTTTGGTAGCATTGAATTTCTACTTGTGTCGGACGTACAACAAACAACAGCAAAATCTGCAAACAGCCCGTAGGAGTAAAGAAGGACCCGAAAACGAAGCACAACTGAACAGAAGGCATTTCAACAAAAGACTTACAGTTGCGTCTATTTCGCTAGTTGCATCTGTAATAATCTTTACTCTACCAGAATCCATTATATCATATGTTGATGTTTTTTGGGGGAAAAGAACAAGGGCACAAAATGAGAGAATATTGATTGCCGAAGCTTTTGTAGACGTTTTCTTCCTTTTGAAGTTTACATTAGATCCCGTTATTTGCGCATGGAGGTTGCCAGCCGTTAGAGAGATTTTATTCAAAATAGCTGTCTCTTGCTGCATGAGAAAAAGAAAAATATCCAGTGGAAGCGTAGATTAGTGCTGGGTTCAGTTCAAAACAGAACGGTTGCAAGGGAATGACACATCAGAGTTCACGTTTCTGAAAAGATGTCCCAAACTTAATGACGTTCTCATACTCTGGTATGCTTGTTTTGAACACCCTTGTAAAAAGCTGGTGAGTGATCGCAATAATCTTTTTTTATAACTTGGCTAGTTGGAGCTCAAGAGAGAAAGCTTAAACGATTATAGTGTAAAAAAAGACGTACATTGTTACTCATTTACATTTAAGCTTTCACAAACAACGCAGCTGTTATATAAGAAAATTTCGTAAGCGCGCGTCTTGTTATACATGCATACGTTGAACCCAATGTGTACATGATGGGAAAAAATTAACTAAAAAAAGCTTGATTTTTATCCTCGGAAGTGTATTATCACCTTAAATCTAAAACAAAAATTACCTACAGTTTACAGTTTTTAGATTTATAAGGTTTAATTTTAGAAAAAGAAAGACTTGAAGTTTCTGTGACTTTTTACTGATGTCATACAAAAAGAAAATTCGTGAAATTTGCTATTGTTTTAAGCGGGCATGCAAAATCGACATGGAAAAAAACTTAACAAATTGCAGTTCTTTTTTAAACTTGAAACTGCGTGTTTGCAAAGGATTTAACAATCCGTCGATTTATGGTTCGAGTTAATTTCGAACCTATCATTAACGAAATTGTTTCGAAACTTTAGGAGATGATTAATGAACAAAATTCAAACATCAACTAAAGTATATATTCATTAAAGTTTAGTCAAAATAATTCAACTGATCAAGTTATTTTAAAACTGATGCATGTAAACGGCTTTATAAGCAACATGTCTTACTCTGACAAGTACAACCAAAGTGATTTGAAAAAGTGTAGGCGTTTTCAAATAATAAAAACAAAGAACTATTGCGAAATATCAGTTTTAAGTGGAGCAAAATACTCAATCTGCAAGCAGGAATTTTTGCCTTTTAAACACTCATCAGTGCCTTCCATACTGCGTAATTTAAATCAGCTTGATTGGTTGTCAACATATTTAACACTAGTATTAAACGACTGTAAACGCTTTAAAAGAACGTTTTATTACGTAAAGATACTGTTGAGGTTAGTTGTTCGACCTAGATCAAAATGTCTAGCCCGAGAACAAAATAAACTTATCGGCGTTCCAAGTAAAGCGGAAAGAGTCAAAGCATGCTTGATGAACCTTGATCTTTTATCGGCAAACACCCCTATGCAGTGTGGGTGGTAAGACACATAACTAGGTTTTTCATTAAAGTTTTCTTTCCAACCTGTTGTGCACTAAATATATTTCTTGTATACGTGCTAAGAATGTTGATAACAAACAGATCAGGAGCTTCTTCATGGTTAACCGAGCTGCGGGTATCGAATTACGAAAGGAAGTGACTAAACCCTTGTTTTCAGTCATGCGTCTTTTTTAATACAGAATCTGATATTAAGATACACTGACGAAACTTATGCAGTTTATTTTCTTAAGGTGATTTAAGCCCACCGCACACTTGTGCAATAGCATGCAATTTTCGTCGCATGCGATCGAAATTGTTGTCGCACATTCACCGCACACGTTTGCGAGAAGATGCAATAACCTCCGACAAGGTGCACTCACTTTTAAGGAAATCAAACATGTTTGATCCATGCGATCAATATTGCATGCGATAGAAACTGCATCGCAGGGCCCCGCACACAGAATTGATTCGCTGCAATTTTGATTGCATGCGACGAAAATTGCACGTTATCGCACAAGTGTGCGGTGGGCTTTAAGTCCCGTATCCACCCACTCTTCCTTCGGAACAATTGGTGATGAACACGTAAATTAAAACAAGATAGTGCTTCATGATTCCCGTTGGGAATGTGTGGCTGTTGCAGTGATCGGTTATCTACTCATCCAACCTTTCATTTATCCGTCCACTCATCCAACCGCCCATCAATTTATCCATCCACTCACCCATCCATCCATACATCCACCCATCTATCCCCCTCACCGATCCATCCACTCAACCCAACCGTATCACTAAAATACCTTTCAGGTGTTATATAACTTAAAAATGTCACAGAGTGATGGCTTGCCGGCCATTTCTGCTCCCTTTCCCAAAATGGGTTCGCACACGTCTCAAAGTATACCAGATACGATAGGCGGGCCCTTGAGTGTAATCTTTAACGGAACGACTGTAGTGACACAATTAGGTTCAAACCACTTTATTGTAGAACCTGTAGCAATTGTAATGAAATAGAGCGGTTCGAAATCTAAAATATTCATATATATAGAACATTAAACATAAATACAGTTGCACATCACTGTTCATTATAAAAAATGGAACGTAAATAACGCGCGTTCTGATTGCTTAAAAACCTTGGTTTTATCTGATTTATTTTTTTAATTTTTTGGCACATTACCTCTTGTTAATATTTTTGTTGGAAATGGCGAAAAGCATTTTGAGTTAAGAAAATTGCGATTCAGTCCTATGTGTGGTAGCAGGAAGCTTTGAATACGTGAAACAAAAAGAACCGAAAACGAGAGTCGCGTTTTGCCGGGCTACTGTTGGTCGATAAAGGGTAGGCGAGTAGCGTCTATGTCATAAAGAACTCCGGACACTATGAGCACATTTCGTTTTCTACATTTCCCTCTTGTTCTGAAATGCCTATAGTGTTTTATCACGATCGCGACACCAGATAATATAAAATTGAGCTATTCCTCACAATGGCTCCCTTCAATGTTACAACAGCAACAGAAATTTTGGAGCGGGAATCATTTCGTTATTTGCTGCTTAATTTGTTTCGTTAACTCGTCAAACTTTTGGTCTGGTATTGGATCAGGACCGATGGTCATATCAATGTAAAGCAGTTTGGCCAATATCAAGGATAATTGGCCTGCTGGTGGCCATTCCATTGGTTGGAGTAACAGTGGAATAACAGGTCTTCTCAGCAAATCTGCCAAGGTCACTTCGCGTTGGCAGTATTCAGACTTGCAATACTTTTCTGTGACACAGGCTATAAAAACCTAAAAAACGAAAAACATTTTGAACCGTTTAATAACGAACCAGCATACTTTGACATTCGTTATTTCAAACAAATCAACATTAAAAACATCACACTTCTGAATTAGTCTTTTTCATTGTTAGAATTTGCGACAATGAAAAAGCACTTTCCCCAGTACTACAAGAGAGTGTTACAAGGCCCATTGTTGAGCTTTGGTGGTCTAGAGTAGCTATTTGACCTTTAGCAAGAGGACGGCAACGCGACGATGACGGCAGAAAAAAATGGTAAATACATTGGCTGCCTTTTGGAATTTAATTAAGGTGCTTCAAATGGGGATGGAGGGACCAAGCGAAAACCTTTTTCAGGCCTATTGCGGGACTTAAGTTGCCTTAAATCGCCTTAAATCGCCATAAGTCGCCTTAAAACGCACTTTTTCATACCATTTTACCTTAAATCGCCTTAAGTCTTCTAAATCGCAATTAGTCGCACTAATTCGCAGTCTTTTTTCACCCAATTTTTTCCTTACTTAAATCACCTTAAGTCGTCTTAAACGCACTTTTTCACCCCATTTTTCCTTAGATCGTCTTAAGTCGCCTTAAATCGCAATAAGTCGCTCTAAACCGCGGCGACTTAAAGACCCGGAGTTGACCTTTTTTCAATGTTTGCAATTATCGTTCTACTACCTTGGAAGCCCTGATTCCCGCGTCAATCTCAACGTTGAGCGCATCCCCTCCTCCCATTTGTTTAATATCCATCCAACATTCGAACCCAGCCTCCTCCAATCTTGACTTTAGTTTCCCCACAGTGTCCTGTATGTCCCACTGGTACGAGATAAACACGGGAGGTCTGGTGTTGACCACTGGAACTTCGACTGCCATAAAATGAGAACATGAAAATCCATAAAAATGAGCTTATTCATGAAAAAATATAAAATAGAAATTGCAAAAGTCAACAATACCTAGCACTATGGGGGCTTCTTTTGCTGTTCCATCTTCGTGGTCTTCGTCCTTCTGAAAAAGGTTAAGAGTTAAAAAGAAGAATAAAGATTTGTTCGATATCTCCGACACAAACTGGAATTTACTAAATTCTAAAAATGTTATAAACGCAAATAATATCTTTTCTAAGTGTTGAATCTAACAATTGAAGGACTATGCGTATATGAACTAAAAACCTTTTCAGATTAAATAATCTCTGCTGTCGTGTTGTCCCTGGGGAATAACATTATTCTCAATCTCTTGATTTAATTTGCAAAAACTTATGGTTTTTGAGTGAGACACAAGCATTAATAAAGAAGAATCTGTCATTTAGTCAAACTATGGCAAAAATCATTGTTTTCTTTTTTTTCTCCCAATTTTTAAAAAATAATGGGTTTTGAGAAAGAGACAAGCATAAACAACTACGAATCTGTCAAACAGGCAAGACGATGTCTCCAGCTATGTTACAAGGGGTTTTTAAGTTGCACAATTAGTGCGATTTTAACTATAATGTTATGAACGAGCTTCAGATATCAAGTATTATGACAAACATAGAAAAACAAACAACGTCACCAAAACAACTTAAAGGAATAAATTGCGACAAGGCAATCAGAAGAAGTTAATAAAATGAAATAATGTGGGAGTTCTATGATGAGGTAGAATTCTAGTTTTGCGCGTGAACTTAGATTCTCGATCTCAATTGACTTCGCCGGTTTTCATTTGGGTTCTCCGGTACAATTTTCCGCACAGTCTACCTTCACACTAAACTTTAGGCAGTTTAACAATTTGACCAAGACCTACAGGCGCAAGAGGTAGTACAGGCAGAGGTAACGCGTTTGCAACTAGTTCGCCGACAAGGACCCGGTACTGTTTCAGTGACAGAAACATTGACTGGAATACAACGTAAATTTAAGCTTGCACCAACCTCATGTATCGGATTTGTAAACCACTCTTCGACATTCAGATTATCAACTCGAGAGTCATCCCCATAGCTCTTGTTACATATCAAAGGTTCTCCGTAACGGATGCTTATTAGGTGAAGACAGTCGTCGTTGTTGCATTCAACTTGTTTGTGCTTAGAGCACTGCCTGTCTGAAGCAGTACATGAGGGGCATAACACAGCTAGTTCATAGCGCATGTTCCGTAGCCAGGGTGTTTCTGTCGACAGTTCTTCTAGCGTTGCTTCCAAAAACCGTCTTACTTTGACAGCAGGGTGTTGGCTGGGACCTAAACATAACATTTTTATGAAGAGTTAGGAAGCAAGCCGGTATTCGTACAACAAAGTGAACAGAGTTTCTTTGTTGAAATACTGAAACAAAAGGGTTCCTTGCACTTTCTCTGGCACAGGAAAGAAAAACTTTGCGTAACATACCAGAAACAAGATTTGCTACTTGGTAAATAAACTTCGTTTTGTATGCAACTAAAGTTTAAAAGCAATCTTGGGTCTTAAAGAAAGTATACGCCGGAGATATCAGTTGTGAATAACCAGTATAAATCAAACTAATGTTACCAGCTAGATATACTGAACATTGTGTGTAGTTGTTTAATCAAATAGAGGAAAAACAAACTGCTTCAAATGTTAGTAGTGGGCTTCTTGATAACGATTCATGAGTTCCTCTTCACTATAAAAAGGGGTTAACTCGGGACGCTTCCTGTCGGCCGAGATCCCCTTCCCAAAGGGATCTAAGAAACGAAATAAAGAAATTCGGCACCAGTTCTCGAAAAACTACGTCTCGAGCGTAAATTGGATGCCTTTTAAGATTTCGTTATTTTTTTCAAAACCAGCACAGAAATCCTTTTCCGCTTCCCTTTTATTAAATTACCTCTATCGACGGGACAACTAATGCGACCCTCTAATCAATACGCATTTCAACCCTTTTATTTTAGAATTGTGGATTAAACTATTAAATTCAATTCTTAACTACTCGAAAACTGAAACAAAATGTTAAAAAGAAATGAAAGTTTTCTAAGAACCTTTTATCAATATTGACCGAGCTGCCAAAGGACTTTGACCGAGTTTACAAGTGTGACGTGTGAGGAGGGACAGAGCACGATTAAATCTACAAACGCGATCTTAGTTCTAGTATTTCAGTATTTGTCGCTTTCTGGAGGATTTGTGTTTGGTTCGGCTTGCTCGAGGTTGTGTATTTTGGTCAACAGGGGCGGGACCTTTCAACAATAATGCCGCCATTACCTCTTCTGACGTCACAGAAAAAACCCAGAATTATCTTGTTTTTTCTAACGACGTTAAACTAGGTGCAGGAAACGTTCCTATTGTTGACAGAAGTCGAACAATCTATACTTCGTTTGAAAGCTTGAGACGGCAAAATTTTGCCAAATTGTCAAACAAAAGTAACACAGTCCTAATAATCTTTGTAACTTAAACAACGGTATTGATCTAAATAGAATTCGGAGGCATTTTTTGTTCAACTCTCTTCCAAAACTTTGCGCAACCTACCTTCGCCAGTGCCGGGCTTCACAGATTTTACCATGACTTTGATAAAACGCTTGCGACGAAGAAGAATAAGGTCATGTTCTCCGTTGCGTCCGAGAATGAACCTTGCCACATTGAGGTAAAGGTTTGGTTCGTGACGACAACCTATTTCTGAACACCACTTGATAAATCGTGATACAACCTTAAAGGTAAAGTGTGTAGAACTATACAAATATGTTATGACCGAAGGTGTTCTATAACAATTCAATATCTTCCACATGGAATAAGCCAACTGCTAAATTAATAAAGTAGTTACACTAAAAAATTTTGAGTTAATTGGAAAATGCAGTTATGACGTTCCACTTGCTAGGCAGCCAAAACGTTTTCCGTTCGCTCATATCAACACCGAACATTTCTGTAAATTTGGCTAAAGTTAAATGGTGTTAGAATAAGTAAGACAAGATTACCTAGTGACGCTTTAAAATTTAGAAACTGATAACTCGATTTTTTTTCTGGCTGCTTGTTAGAAAGGTCCTCAAGGAACTCAAGGAATTCTGTGTTCCACAAACTACAAAACACTACTGGATTTTTACAATTTTACTCAGAGCGTCGCAGAAGGAATAAAAATGCTGGATCCATGGTGCACGACGCGTTGGAACCTGACGAGTAGATATGCTTGACGCAAATAACCAACAAAAGCGTCCCAGGCTCAAAGACGGAAGGCCAGGAAGGTTGACGAGCCCAAACAGCCAATCCAGAAAAAAACTGTCACGTTTGGCTCCTTATTTAACTTGCACTGTGTGCTAAAGTGGAAATTAGGGAATGAAACCTTCTCAGTTCCTGCTGAGATTTTTAATTAATCATACGTTTAAGGCAGTATATATACGCAAGAAACTTGCTTAAGTAACGGTGACTACGAAAAAAATATTTAACAATTATTCCAAGAGCGCGCGTTGGATATGAGATGGCAAATATATAAATCATCTCATATCCAACAAAGCGAATGGAATAATTGTTTTATTAAATTTAATTAGTTTTCTCAACTCTTCCATACTTAAAAATAACAGCTAGATTTTATTCAGAGCCTATTTTTTGGCTCTGCAAAAACTACAGTCAGTTTCCATATTTGGTGAACTCCGAATATGAGCTGATAACCGAGATTGAATGAACCAATCAGAACGCGCGAATCGCAATATTCGAGATTGAAAATTTAATAATAACTTTTATATGTAAAATAATTGGAGTTACAAAATTACCTGTGGAAAGAGCCCATGGGGAAGAAAACCATCAAGGAAATGCACATACAACGAGCAAGGGTCATTCTTAGCGGGTTCCATGTCCAACAGTGTCTTAGGAGACGATCGTAGTTGGGCTGGTACGAAGTATCTGGCATCTACCGCAAAGCACATATATCGAAAACTTGTCGAGTTAGTCTACGTAACAATTGATGGACTCAGCAAGGTATCAAATTTTCAGATAAGAAACATCAAAACAATAAATTCATAGGGACATATCTAAACTATCTTCCCCATTGGGTAAACACACCATCAAAAGATATAACATTGTCGGACAAAAGTAGAAAGTCAAAAGCGAAAATAGCTATGTTGAAGTTTCAAAAGTAAGTCAGCGGTACCGCACATCATCTTCTCAAGCTTTTCTTTCTCTCTCTGGGTTATAGGTAAATCGGTAAACAGAAAGAAGAGTAAAAAATAATTTTTCTTACTGTTCAACTCACAGTTTCCGAGAGATTTAAAGGGTTGTCAATCTCTGCGCACTCGCTGGGAAAACATCAACCTTAAATCTGTTTCAATTCTCTTATCTGGAAGTTTTCGTACGCACACTTATCCTTTTTCTAGACTTTAAAAAATATGTGTTGTGTTATCTTAAGACTGTAGTTTTTTTATCTTCTATTCGACTGATCTCATCTTCAGGCTTCGTTTTTAATAAATTCGAGTTTAAGCAATCGCGTTGCTGGTCTGGTTTGACATTTTTGGTTTTTATCATTACTTGGTGTTATTTACCATCACTCTACTTCCAGCTGATTTGGATGAAAGAACAACCATACAAATGTTTTCCTTACCTTTCAACTCACTGCAGCTAAAAGGTTCCGTTTGTTCTTTTGTGTGACCTCCAAACCTTGCAATTAGACCATACATCTCCATCATGTTTAAAATGTCATCCCTGGACTTGCCATCGGAGATGAATCCGCTAAACACGTGGTCGACCAGCTGAGGTCGTAAAATACCACTCTCTTCAAGTTCTTCCCAATGATCGGAAAATCGTGGGTCCTACAATTAAAATAATATTATAGTTAAGGCTGCAATAGCGGATGAGGTACCAAATGCCAATTTTCATTTCCCACTAAATCAGCACTCTAGCCCCTCATTCCCCGACGCATACTTTACAAAATACTTTGCGGAAGATTGGGAAAGTGACGACAGATCACATAAATTTAATCTAACCTGATCGTCGTAAAGGCGAATTGTGATTAACTTCTTGAAAAGATCAATGAGCCATTGGGCCTGGAGAACCACCGTTCTTCCGTATCTAATGATCACTCCCAAGTCGTGGTAAAAATCCAGCATGGAGCTCACTTCATTTTCATCCTCAATCAAACAAACCTCCCTCACGATCCTCTCAAGCTGCTCAAGATCCAAGTAGGCAGTTTTCTTTTCGACCAAGGCTTCAGCCACCTTCTCGAAGTTAAACCACCTAATAGGAACATCTTCGCCCATGTATGGTTCCAATTGGAGGAGTTCGTTGATCTTTTGACGCAAATTCTTAACACCTTCGTCGGTAGATGACAAGGTGTTGTTCACTACAAAGAAGGGCCTGACTACGTGCTGCTCAAAAGTCTTACGGCTGATGCTTTTCTTTATGCAGGCTTCAGCTCTCTTTGGATCTTGATGCGGGCGATCGGAATGCGTGCCAGCAATCACAACGGGAGGTCGCAGGTAAGGTAACTTCTTCTCTCCTTCCTCTTGAACTAGTTCATCTTCAGATACAGCAACATTGTGTATTGAAACCAACCTGTAAAAATATAGCACAAGATAAATGACTCCTCTTTACTAGCTTTGGCAGCACTAAATTAGTAAATAACCAGTAACTCTCTGAAGTATATGAAAGTAACCAGGTTTTCTTATTGCCGATGTCGCAAACTACAATAAAAAGCAAACAAATCGACAAACTGATTTCTAATTTTTTGAAGCAACTTCACATAAGAGATAAAACAAAATCTGTAAGAAATGACCAAGCAACGAATAAAACGGAAATTAAAAATTTCGAGAGGAAATCATGCCTGAATATTATTAACACTGCAAAAAATTCTGGGATAAACTCAAATTCAATATAAAAGGACAACTAATGCGGTGGTTTAAGACGAGTGGACTGAACACGGGGTTCGTCCGCTTTTCTCAAAGCAAAATTTAAGGGCTTTTTTTAGGACTTTTTAAGGTAAGGTTATTGGTTTTTGAGGACCTAAGCCACGAGACATCAACCACCAGAACTGACCTAAAACATGACTTTTTACGAAATTGATTTTCCTTGACACAAATATATAGTTTAATAGGCACGTTTTACAGTAGTTGTTACTCACGGACCTGCTACTAAAGTCTATAGAACTGAAAAGGTTTGATTTGGCATTACGTAAGCAGAACTATTAATGAGCACTTTTAATGACAACATAACCGTGTAGTCTTCGTTCAAACTCAACAAACTGTATGATACATGTTTCTCGAAGCATCACATGATGATGATTGATTCAAACGAAACGCCAACTTCAGTGAAATAGCAAAAATTTAAGGAATTTCTAAGGACCATGACTGATTTTTGTAAAATTTAAGGACTTTTGAGGCCTCAGATTTTGGAAAGTGAAAATTAAGGACTTTAAAGGTTTTTGAGGACCTTGACGAACCCTGTGAACATACAAGTCCGAATACTTAAGGTGTGCTACTACCACATCGCGTCAGTACTAACCAAGAGAGAATATTTTCCAAGTTGGTTTCGTCCGTAGTATTTTCAAGGATAATGTCGAAAACGCCTTGGCGGACACAAGGCTCCGCTCTAGCGTTTAAATCCTTGCTCAGGTTGTACACGAGAACGTAAATAGCTCTTGGGGACAAGAACACTGGATGGGAAGCATAGTACAGATGCTGGCCCGCAAAATCCCAAACTGTTACAATAGTCTCATTGCTGTCAACTCCTTCGTCAAGCTTCAGCTTTTGTAAGTACTGCATGACAAGTTTGGTAACGTCTTCTGGTACTGCGCCAGAGGTGTCAAGTTTAATATCGACCTGTTCTGAACCTAGAGAGGTGTCGTTATTTGTGACGTCACCAGAGGCTTGCTCGTTATTTGTGGCTTCAGGTTTTTCCTCATCACCAGTACCACGCAGCAAATCCTGCAATGGAAAAGTTTAATTATATACTTGAGGAAATATAACTCTGCATGAGGCGAAACATAACTGAAAAGATACAACATTTCTATGACGTCCAGTCATTTTCAAAACGTGTAATAAATGTTCATAATATACAAACTGTACATCGGATAAAAAAACGTAGTTCTTAGCGAATTCTTGTTTTTGTTAAGTTACAGAGGAAGGTTTATAAGAATTCAGAGAAAAACAGAGTTGCTAAGATACCTTTTAGTAGGACCGCACAAGACCAAATCTTGTGTTACCACAAACCATAGTAATTCTAAACCAGTTCATGAAATAAACTAAAAAGCATGAAGATGCAGATATTATTTCACACAGTGTAGTGTGAAATAATATCTGGTGGAAAAATTTACGCTGGAAACCAATTCATTTTAAAAAGTAGAGCATTACCGGTTTGACATCCACAACCTCAAACTGTTTTTCCTTATTGGTATCAACTACATTATCATCTGTTTTCACAGACTGGTCTCCCTCTTCAGCTGGTAAAGTTTCTTCGGGTTCTGTTGGAGCCTTCTTTAGCTCACCAGCCACCATTCTCGCGAGCTCGTCTTCTATCTGCGATTTCATCTTCTTGTCTTCAATACGTTGCCAGTTGGTTACTTTATCTATTTGCACTTCAAACACTGATGGGTCGACTTCAACACCTTCAGTACTTTCTTGTTTAGGATCGAATGGCATACCAAGCAAAGACTTTTTTAGACTGGTCTTGCCAGCACGATCCTGACCAACTAACATGACGCGCGCTCGGTTCACCCGCACTTTACCGCTTCGGAGGGCTCGCCAATACGCCATTTCAGCTTGTGGTCCACGAGCAAGAATTTCAACTGGAATAACAAGGTCTGTCAAAGAGAAACAAAACCGAATTGAGAATGTGTCATCGCCTGATTCTTTACCATCTTTGTTGCTACTGATTTCATCCAAAAATTTTAACAGTAATGTTATTGCTGCTTAAATTTTGTCATATTCTAAGAACAAGTTCCATACTCCTTGTCACCAGTCAATGAGACCTTACTGTTCATCTTTAGAAGTTGGCTCAACTAGATTTTTTTTCCATTATAACGTGTATCGTTTTGTATGAGTTATGTAAGGAGAAGTTCATGTTGAGAACTGATTGGGGCTGAAAGAGTTAAGGAACTTCATCATTTAGGAGTTGTCCAGGAAGTACAAAGAATTCTAAGAATTTCCAGTACTGACAATATGAATCCTGATCCCTAACTGACCTGGTTTTTCTTCTCTTGTTGAATGAGGCTCAGCCTGGACAATGGGTGCTTCTGCACTAGCAACACTGGTCTCACTTACTGTACAGTAAGCAAATAGAAGTACAGGTGAGTGCGCTACAGTAAATGATAAGTCAACGAACGTGCGAACTAAAATATATACGGTTTTTAAAAGTTAGATCATGTACTTGTTTTTGTTTTCTTCTACACTTACTCTCTAGGGACATTAGTCAAACAATTTTGATGGACCAACAAGGTTCTAAAATACCCTATCAGGATTTTGCAAATACATGGGCTGCAAGTATTAAATTAAATTTTAAGAATTTAGACATTTGTCCTGCATTGGTTTGACTAGGTATGCAGTTTGCTCAAATTGGGGATGACAATATCATCATTTTTCGAAGAATTTTCACTACGAAAAGAGTCAAGTGAATGTTTGTTATACTGTATTTGTCGGCGGCGCAGTGGCCGAGCGGTTAGCGTGTTCAGTTCGTGTTCGGTTCGTTCGGTTAGCGTGTTCGGCTAAGGTCGCGGTCAGACCACTGTTATGTGTCCTTGAACAAGACACTTTGTTCCAGTCGACTCAGCTGTATAAGCGAGTACCAGTTCTGCCGGGTGCTGAACCTGGGATAGATTAGTGTCCTGTCCAAAAGGAGACAAATACTCTCATCCGCTTAACACTACGGAAACCGGAGATAAGCGCCGACCTAATGGGTTAGTAGGCACCAGAAAGGATTTAGCTTAGTGTTGGATCAAACTCGCAGTATATGGGTTTGTACCTGTGTCAGTTTCTGTGGTAAGTGAACCTTCGAAAAATCCAATTTCGCCACCAAGTTTTTCACCAAACCATCTCCCTTTTCTGTGACAAATTTGAAGAACTGTATTTATTTTTTCTGATCGTAACAAAAAACAAGCAAACTGAAACATTAAATGGCCGTTTTAAATTTTCATTTCCGTTTTAACAATGATCATGACATATCAATAATAATAATTATAACACCAACAACAACAATAGTTGTGGAAATTTTTACAGTAACAAGAATAAAAGAGAAACCATAACTGAAATGCTACAAAAAGACTGAAATAAAATAAAGCATAAAACGAAGCTCTTACATAATAATGTTATAAAGTTTTACAAATAAGTTTGTTTTAGGCAGAGACGGTCTTTAGTCTTGGGACACGATAGAAAAACACTGAACACTTTAGGACCAGATTGAGAATTGAAAACCTAGGAGAAAGATAAGATTTATGATATCTCCGCGAAGTTGAAAGTCCTCAGTAGAACGAGATAGAAGAAAAAAAAAAATTACCGTACAGTACATTCACAAGGGAGCAGAGCCTTTTTAGCTGATGGGTGACGTCACTAGTCAAAAGGTTTAGGATTGAGGTGAGTTCGTTCACTCTTTCAGAGAAAAGAACTAATTTTTTTGTTCCCTAAACTGGAACGAACTCTCGAACTTTCCAGCTAAATTCGATTCTAAAGCTGATAACCAGCCGACGAACACACTCTTAACTGATAACTTGATTAGTTGAAACGTAATAAGATTGGATTTCACCACGAGACAGATGATTCATCTTTGTAAGTACTAAAATTCAACATTATTCCTATGCTTACAACCCTAAAATAAAGTAAGGGAATAAAACAGCATCGCGCGTGTTTCGAAGTAAGCGAAAGTCGCTTTAAAAAATATCACATTGTTTTCACACGTCCAGCCAAGATATACTGCCAGGTATGTTTTTCGCCGCGGTATTAGCTCCCTTTTTTGCTGGTTGTTTTGCATTCAAAAGTTTTATTTGACAGAGGTCTAACGGCCTAGTTCGTGTCATTTTTGTCGAACTAACAAACTGTTTCACTCAAGAACTCAAGTTATAAACAAGTTTTAGACACTAACAAAATGCTGTGCACCTTTGAAGGTTACGCTCTTTTCTCATTTGGAACTGATAATTTGTTGTCACAGTTTCTTTCTTTGAGAAGAGAAATACTTTGTGAATCTCGCACCGACTTTTTTTTTCAAGGAAATTTTTCCCGACCGACATTTCAGCGATTGAAAAAAATCCGTGCCCCGAACCAAATTTGTTCGTCCTTGCATGCACTAATACTAAAACAAGTTTTGCCCGCTTCACACAATTCACCTTTCAAGTAGTGGTTGACTTGTATTAAACAACAGAGCCCGGGTTACATTTTCAAAATAACTCCTTACTTGTCTCTACTGGAAGAAATCAGAGTGATGATATCTCCTTTTCTGCAGGAAAGGTTTCCATTTGAGTCACCTTCGAAATCTCTTGTCACCTTTAACATCGTCGGTACATTCTGAAACAGACAAAATCGATTTAATGTCACACTCAATGCAGACAAACTGAACATGAACATAGAAATTGTGTCGGATCATTTGGTCTCAAGAATTCCCTGACAATAGTCTAAAAACCGGACCGAAACTTTGGAATGTGAGAACGACATCTACAAACACTATTAAACCAAAAGACTCTTACTACCCCGTGTGGTATTACTCATATAATATTAATAATACAGTAAAAAATTGTCAGTAATCACATATTTGATACTTAGTTGCAGAGTGTGATAAAGATAGATTGAAATTATAAAACGTTCTAAAAGCTAAAAAAAACATTTAAAAATACTAAAACGTCACCTCAAAATGGTGCGGAAAAAATAAATAGAGGATAGGTCTGTAGCATATGAAATTAATCTTCGAGTGGAAAAAATACATTTTTTTTTCACGAGGAGGTAAACATATGTTCAACGTGTAATTTCTTTTTATTATATGGATACGAGTGTTTGTTTGCGCCGAAATCAGTGAGCGGGAAAAAAATGACGTAAGCAATCTCTTGTGGCGAGGATATAAAAAATATGTCACTCATATCCTGGATGTAGTTTCGTATGAATTTCGCGGAATTTGTTTTCATGGCACCATTCTGAAATTAGTTCGGACCTTTTCTTCAGTACGTTGTCCTTAGGGGAAAAGAGGATAAATAACTTTTTGGTATACAGAGGCTAAATCTTTTTATGCTGCCTTTGTAGACATTGGACCAACGGGTGCTAAAGTGTGTTCTTTGTCTATTAGTTTCCAGATATATTTGGACAGTATGCTGTCGTTTTGATAACTTTTGTATTCTAATTACTCTACAGTGACCGCATACAAATCACTTATAAACTTAAAAAGAAACAACACAACGCATCTTTCTAACGAAGACAAAAACCTGGACCATAACAATATCTGCGCTAAAGCACTTACTTTCTGGGAAACAAATTTAAAAATTTCTTGAAACGAAGGCTTTTTCATCTTTGCTTGATCTTTGCCCTTTCTGTCAGAGCATCTCTTGAATAGCGACTTATAGACATCTGGACAAAGAAGACCATAATCTTCTTTGGTCTAGAAAATAAAACAACATTTTTTCATAGAACGCAACTTTCTCTACGGGAGTCAGGGTGGCCGAGTGGTTATTCCTCCTGTCTTCCACCTCTGTGATGGCGGGATCGAATCTTGGGTTTGCGTGTGGGCTATGATTTGGCGATCTTCCTCTGACACCGGAAGTTTTTCTACGGGCTTTCCCGTTTTCCTCACTCCAAAAAATTGATACTCATACTCTGTGTCGAGGGCCATATGTATGTTAGATAACTGGTTAATTTGTTTACCCTCGTTAAACAAATAAAGCTTAAAACAGCCGTAAACGTTGAAAAATACGCTGGAACAGAATCAGCACTACAAAACAATTTTATGAAACAAACTTTCTGTTTTTCTTTTAACAGCTATACATGTACAACACAAAATTAATTAGGAGCCGATACACGATCAGCCAGAACTTGAAGTATAAGGTTAAGTATAAGTTAAAGGTCAATGCAGGACTTGTTCAAAATTATAACTGTATTATCATTTATTATTATATTATAGATAATATCAAAATTATATAATCATATATATTATAAGACTTTATAATTTGCTTTAAACTACATTTCATTTTCCTATGATTAAACATTATGAATAACTTACTTGATGATGTTCTTGAAGAGGCATAAGCCAGGAACGTCTATGGGAAAAGGAGTATACCAAATGTTCAAAACAACTAGCCATTGCCCAACCGAACCATGATACAACATCTTCGGGGCTTTCATTGCTGTCAATAAGTCCCAGACCTCTGACGATCCTGTTGGCGCGCAGCTTTTGTTGTTGCGACCTGAAAAAAGTTGTATGAGTTGGAGCTTGCAGAGCCAGTCCGACCCGGTTGTCTTTGACATTACCCCAAATTTTCTTTGAGATAAACTTATAATTGCCCTGTTGATTCATAGATAATAACGAGCATATATGTTGATGTTCTTACTTAAACAGCATAGTTACTACTGTATACTAAATAGTATATTTTATAGGCTTGTTGTTTTACAATAAGTCGTTTAAATTTGAATGATGCTTAGGTTCCATTTTTTGGCCCGTTTTCTGTACTTAAAAGGAGGAAATTGCAATTTTGTAGTTTCAAACTTAAATTTTCTGATCCCTAAGATGCTCATGTGTTCACGAGTGTTTGGCCGGACCAACCCTGGCATGATAAGGTTCACGATTTAGGTAATTAAAGCTATTAAAAGCTACCTAATGGGACCTGAATCCATGACTCACTAAGCTACAGACAGAAAACAAACCAATGACTATCCAATTACCATTCAGACCCAGTACCCACTAAGCTACAGACTTACATGGGAAGCTTATATACAGACAGGAAACGAATGAATGGCCATCCAAATACCAGTCATGATCCTCTAACTACTAACTCGGCCAGCTTAGTCAATGAAAAATATTGAATAGATGACCATCCGATTACCAGTCATGATCCTCTACCT
>JAOBAT010052585.1:0-29519 GCA_026413305.1 Hydrozoanthus tunicans | reverse complement strand
CCGCCCCCCCTGTGTCTCGCTGAACGTGATATGCAGTTAAATAAAGGCGCGTACGTCTTAATTCCTCGCTCAGTGCACACGTTTATCAAAACAAGGACTGCAAACAGTCTAGTAGCTTCCCGTTTTTAGCCTTAAAAACACCAGGCTCTTGGTTTAACAAAATATTTCCTTCAACAACCCCTAAAATATCATCATGACTATTTTAATCCCTAAAATAAACGACCGTCATACCTACCACTCAAATATAAGGAGTAACCCCCTCCCCCCCTTCCCTCCCCGCTCCGGGTGGCGGTATTGACCAAAGGCCTGGCACGAACATTTCTAGGGGGTTCCGGTTGCTTGCACCCCTGGGATATTTTTGAAAATTGCATTGCTGAAATCGTCAAAAATGCACAATATCGTAAAATTCCTAACATGCCAATGCTAGAAACTGATTTTCCTGGAAGAAAAAAAAATTAGCGTTGGATCCGTAAACGTACTGACAACGTAACGTAGGCACGACCCGGAGAATGGGACGTTATTTGCTGGTCTTCTAACCACTCGTTTCTAACACAAACATCAGGGGCTTGGGGCGAGCATGAACCACATAGTATTCATTACAAAAATAACAATTTTAACAAGTGCTTCTAAGATATTGTTCCTTTTCTTCTTCTTATTGAATATAAGTGAAACTAGAGGTAACCAAAGGTTATGAAATGAGGGCGGAAAACGTTTTTTTATTTTATTTCGTTGTGCTTTTTTATAATTACTGGGCTACCTGTGGTAAGACCAGTGTGAAATTGAGTTTGTTTTGCTTTTTTGGCTTATTTTTAGTGATCGATTTCGGCTTGACAAAATTGAAGAAAGAGTTAAATGTTTCGTGCGAAATAGGTTGCGTACTCCTCTTTTCGCCCGCAATTAACAAGTGGTCAAAATTACAAAAGAAACACTTCAGAATTATCTATTCCCTGTTTTTTCTTCATCTTAGCGCGCGCGTCGTCCAAAGACCAAAAGCCTTACTTTCTCCAGTAACAGTACTTTCCGGAACGTGAGGAACCGATGGTGATCCGATGACCATTTTTGTCGAGAATTCACGTGTACAGATTGTAGAGAATGCCATATTTGTCTAATCAGGCCACATTTGTCGAAAAATCACGTGTGAGCTTTTTTCTCCGAATGTCGAGTAATTATCGATCAATTTTGGCTGAACAGATTGAGATCTTTCGTGCAAAATAGGTCGCGTGCTCCTCTTCATGACAGGAAAAGAATAGTATTGACAAGAGTCTTGCCGCCCGCAATAATTTTAATTTCGATACTATTATTTTCCCTGTCAAAATATTTTGAAGGCCCAGGCCTGCAGGCTTACAGGCTTGTTACGCCACTGAAGGCCGTCTAAAAATCGACATCTATCGAACAAATAGGTGAACAAGTTGCTCTGGTATCAAGGAAGGAGAATGGTAATATATAGCATTTGTCAACACTTATCAGTTTGTACGTCAGTTATACGTGTTATTTGAATTGACGACTGCCAACACAAGACGGTTGTTCGTCTCTCCCCTTGTGCTACGTATGTGTTGTACTTTCAGTTTTAGTCTTCCAAAGGTATTTCAGTAATAAAAATTTTGTCTGAACAGGGAGATGCTAGATACAATCTCAAAAGTGTACGGACTACATTGTTTTTGCTACGTTAAAGATATTTTTGGCACCAAAACAGGAAAATCGGGGGATGGAGCTTCCCTCTAAACTTTGGTTTTGGAACTACAACACCCCCCCCCCCCTTCGGCGCTTGGCTTTTATTACTTAATCGACTAGTACTCGGGTTTTAAGAATCGGTGCAACAAAATTTAAATCTATTTATAAACTCTATGATTGCGCCTGTTAATATGTTTCAAGAAATATGGCAGCAGAGAATATCAACTCATCGCCCTATCATCATGACGTCATAAATGATAAAGTACATACAAAACATGAACTTAAAAGCTTGTTGATATTTCAATTTAGTTTATCATTATAAATTTCTAACAGACTCTCTTTCCTTTTTCGGCTTGTGTTTTGGCTCGGACAGTTGCACTAGCAAATTTCGTTTAAAAATGTTTAAGAACTTATATGACAGTTTATGTTTTCCGCAGTCAAAGTTGTTTCGCCAAAAGTTTCGAAACCAATATATATATATCAGTTTAATTTTATCTTCCGTTCAGCAAAGCTTTAACCAAATTAGTCTTGTTTTCATTTGTTTGACTTTCTCACTGAGCCAAAATAAAATCCTAAAAAAATCGTGGCAGCAAGGTCAGTCACGGTCATGTCTTTATGAAACGAAAAGTATGTGTATTAACCTTGAACTGTTTCTGTTTTCTTCTTGCAAAAGAATGGTGCACGAATACTGACGAAAGTTTGGAAAAAAATTCTTATAACCTGGCTCTACCTATATTTAACCCTTAAAACCATCCAAAAAGTATACGTCCTTCATAGAAAGTTTTGTTTTGAGACAAGATTAATGTGTAATTTTGAGAAACTTGTTAATGCTCTTAAAAGCATCAGCTTTATAAGCGTATTGTCTTCAGTCTTGTAAGAACTGTCAACAGCACGCAATGAGGTGCCCTGGCGGCTGAGTACACTACCACTCACTGGCTGTGTTAATTGTGCAGTAACAAATTCAAACGCTAATTTAACCCATTGGGGCGCTGTCTAATCATGCTTACAAATGGATGTAATGAATGAAATTAAAGCCTAGAGCTAAGTTTAACCTCTCGTGCAATTATATCAAAGTTCCTTTCAAGAAAATAGGGTTTGCGACAAGGATATTTCCATTGCATAAGTTTTGGATTCGAATGATTTAGTTTGTTCAAAGGCCAACTATTCTTTATTAGCATAAACCAGCTCGTCTACACGCGAATTGGTTGGTTTAGAAATATTAGATATGAGACAAAAGTAATTAATGAAGTGAACAAAATGGCGGACGGAAGAAGTCACTTTGCGTCCGTTTAAGAAATTAAAAGTTTGCTACAAAAACACCGAAGAAGTTCTCTGTTTTACGCAATGACGACATTTTGTAGTTGACAAGTATTGATGTTAGGCTGCTCATCGGCATGCGTACGTTACGTCACGCTCAGTCAGTCAGTGATTCAAATAATAAGAGTACTTTTATTCTGTTGCAAATCTTTTTTCTTAAAGGAAATTTCCATAGATCAGTTGCCTCTCTGGTATATACTAAAACACTTGATCTGTTTCAATTTCGATAGAAAGTGCAGCAGTGGCTTAATGAACATCTATCTACTTCTTGCCTTAGGGGCTCTGTAGATATTCAGCAATTAGACGGCCTCAATTGAAGCAGAATCTCAACTTGTTCATTATAAAAATGCTTGCGAAAATTAAAGTTTTCAATGGACATGTGTAATTTAAGGTTAGGCTTGTTGTCTCTTATTAGTTTTTGAAGCAGCGCCAGTGGCAATTAACACAATTTGACGAAAGTGTTAGCTTAATAAGTTCTTGGAAAGAACCGGAAATCTTAACAAAAACCAGAGCCAATCATCTTGTATCCTCAAGGAAAACACTTCCCTATTTTGCATTTTTTTAGATGTCCATTATGTCCTGAATTGATGAGGACACGTTTCCAAAATTCTAAAAATAGTTTAGGTCATTTTACTTTCCGTTCATTGTTGTTCAATGATAACTCAGATTTTAGTTCTAAACTCGGTGGTGGTCAAGGTCGGTTGATAGTCGCAGATATTGAAGAGGGAACTCAAAAATTTTGTGTTTTAGGGAAGTGCTTTCGATGCCAGGATGGAGCACTTGTCCTTTTTGCTCCTCCCCTTAAATCTTCCTTTAATAGTGAACCAATATAAACTTTTAGAGAGCTCGGTGACAATTTTTCTTATGGTGACGTACGTACGTATACGGAAGTTAAAATTTTAACCTGGGTGTAATTGTTTCCTTATGACTTGTTGTGAGCATGAGAAAAGAACCCAATTTTCAGATTCTATCTATATGAACTTACATTTGAAACATATAGTCATTTTTTTAAACCTAATTTGTCTTATTTTTCTGACAGACAAAAGTGAAAGGGGCACCCTAATGTCGGAAGTAGGAAATACGTGAGGGACTAAGTCCAACTTCCTGTTACATCGATGTCTTGTCTTCTTAATTCAGCGACCCACTGAGAGAGATGTAAAGTTATCCGATGACCCGAAAAAAGATAAGCTTAGTTGATGCCCTTTCTTTACGATTGCGATATTGGCTAAAGAAATAGCAGTCTCGTCTACACATGTGTTTTCTTATTGAAGAACCGTGTGATTGGTGATCAATTTTCGAGGAGAAAGCGGCCGAATATGTTCAAGTTGTGGCGCTTTGCCGTAGTAATGCTACCGTTCCTCGTGTGCGCTGCAGGTATGTTTTTATTGAATCCTACTATTTCACGGAATATCTGTGAAAGAATTAAGTGCTATGTAGACTATCTACCTATTCGTTTTTAACTTCTAGCTCATACTCTAAATGCTAAAGTCGAATGCTTTTGGTTCGGAGGGTGTTTCTTCTGTCAGGTGTTGATTTGTGGTACAACTAATGAATGTAATTCTCGAAGCTTTTCAACCATGCTACTGGCCTTTTGTTGTGGATGAGTATTTAATTTAAAACTATATTGTTAAAACGGCATTCAAATGTCTAGGTGCATTTGGGGCAATTTAAGCGTTTAACAAATTTTCCGGTTATTACTTATGATCTGTGAATTTCTTCTAAACTGCAAATGAGCTCGTCGGGTATACCAGGATGCATGTCTGTCACTGGCAGCCTACTATTAATTGCTCTTCTTCATATTTTCACACAAGAGACCGGGAAACGCAGTTCTCTTGCTAAAAACTGAAAGACAGAGTTACGCAAGCTTGTTTTTAGCGGCGCGGTGACTTACAACGACATCGTCAGTTGTTTGAGTGTTAATGACGGTTTTCATTTGTCAGATTGTTTATTTCTTACATTTGAAACCTTTTCGTCATTTTGATAAGCACTTGAGTATTTCTTAGCCTTTGCCTTGTTTTCTTCAACTTTTGGGTCATCAGTGACTGAGCTACTGAAAGCAAAAGTCAATTCTCCCAAGGAAATGGAAGTTAAAAATGACACCTCGTTGATGTTTGCTATTGTTATGTTTATTTACTACAGACCGGGTACAGAGTAAATACTTTCGTTAGTGTAAACGTCATGGATGCTAGAGACAGTCATACAGCTGGTTAGTTTTGTAACTATCGAACTGGAAAAACCGAAAGGAAAATCGTTTAAAATCGATTAAGAAATTTCGGCGAAACCAGTTTTGTTGATTTAAAAGCAGTTTAACTTTTTGTAATTGAGTCTATCGCGATTCGTTTAACTTATCAACGGTGCGTATTCATTTATTACATGAAAGTTACTAAAAGCTTTTTGACATTATAATTGAGTGCGTGCCGTCTTTGTGCAATGTATATATATATTACTAATTCAGCGTATAATGTTTTTTTGATACTGGACTGCCAGTATTGCGTTGGTACAAATTATAAAATTTTTGTCTGTCCATATTGTTGTTGAAACAGGTGTAATAGGGAATTTTCACCTCCGATTTAGTTATTTTAGTAGCAGCATGTTATTTTCTAGTTGTAAAATCTTAAGCTATAAAATATTACAGCTAAATGTACATACGTCTTTAAAAAATTGTGGTCTATGGCAGATGGATCATTAACCTAATTTTTAAATGAGTTAGCAGCCAACTACGAAAATTGTAGTCATGGAGTGTTTCAGTCAAATATATGTATAGTCTAGTTTTTTTTTCACACAAAACATTTGTATATAGAAAAAAATTGCACACACAATCCTCTGTTGAGTGAGTCGTCACAAAATAGGTTTGTTGAGTTGAGAGTGCAATTTTTTATGTTTTTTTATCATTTTCAGTATACATGTTTGTGCTCTAGAACTTTTATGTATCAAGCACTGTACTACGCAGGGTTAATTGAAACAAAGACATAAACAATATATATCTATTAGTACACATAATTTCATTTTATATATAAATCAGTAGTTTCCAGTGGCCGTTTATTGTACTACGAGCTGTTTCGAAAGAACCGTAAGGTTCTATTTCTTCAGGTGCATTAGTTAATTCATTCAATTACAAGGTTTTTAAATATGAGCGGCTATTCAAATTTACAATTCAAATGTTGTTAAGTACAAAACTGCATGCGCTAGTGCAATAAACGAAATTGCCTTTCTGAAAATTGTATATATATATATAAATTTGAAAAGTTAAAACCGTTTGGTAGAGTAATACATTTGGATCAATTTTAGCACATTTGTCGCAACAGGACTGTTTCGTATAGCGCAGCTACACTTGTCAGGTGAATGATTTTATTATACAGAGAATAGATGACAATGCATGATAAATTAACATACAGTAAAAGGTGTGGGGCATGAAACTTAAAAGGTAAATACAATGGAACTGAAGAGCGATTGTTCAGTGTACAGTAAGGAGTACAGTAAGGAGAAAATATTTTTGCACAAAAGGTGTTTTTTTCTGTGATGGCAGGTTGAGACGAGTTCATTTCTGCTATTCATTGAGCTGATTTCTGGCTGGCAGATAAATAGGTATTTTTCATGAAGGCACAGGTTATATCTTTTAGACTTGGTGGAATATGATTTGTATGTTTTCAGGATTTTCGAGGTGACTAAGTGATGAGAGTAAGAAAAACTCAACTGAATTGAGCAATTATGTCTGAACCTAAAAAAATCTCAATGTAAATCACTCAGTCAACTGAAAAATTCTGAAACTCATCTCAACTTGCCATCACAGAAAAAAAAGTCTTTGAACTGAATTTTTTTGTTATCAAGGATTTGAAATTAGGATCAGATCCTTGAAATTTACAGAAATTTCCTTAACAGTTTAGTCACTGTCTTGACTGAGTTAAAAGTTTTTTCTTTTAACTTATAGCTATACCCATTTTTTCATGACATAGATTAAGGGAAAATTGCTTACAATTTTCAGAGTGGTTTTCTTTATAAATTTGGTATTTTCCTATTTTCTCATTATCTGATATTGGAATTTCCTATTTTGTTTGGATTTTATGAGGAGAAGGAAGATATTGAACAGGAAGGGTTAGTCCTTTGATGACTAACACTTGATCAGCCTGAGACATGCGTTAGATCACATGCTACCTGCAGGCATTTAGGCCAGGAGAGGTAGATTTTTAGGTTCTCTTTAGCACCCAATGGTACATGTGTTGTGAGCCATGCACCCAAAAAAATTGTCTTTCATAGCATTTTAATTGCTTAACTTGTATACAAGAGATACAATGAAAACTAATTTTTGGCTTCTGATGATGTGGAGAATATTTCATTTCAGTTTCACACCGAAGTGGCAACTTCAACTTGTCTTGTTTCCAGGCCCTTCGTGCTTCTTCAGAACTGTTGACCAGTGTTGTAATTTTAGTTTTTGAATCTGGTGACAACAGCAACAACAACAAAAGGTGAAAGTTGATCAAAATCCCTCATCAGTTTTCTGAAACTGGTTGACAATAACCTAAAAATCTACTTCTGGCCAGGCCTTTTCATCAGTTTTTTTGTGCCCGCTGATGTTATATTATAACAATACACAGAACCTAGATTTTCTCAATAAATAAAAGGGTCCTGAATTTGAGGCAGAGGACCTTGAAAATGTGTGTAATTTAGTTCTATGAAATATCTAGACCCCCACCATGGAGAGATCAAATTGAAAACTGTGGAGGGATGGGAGGGCCACTTGCCTGGGGGGGATACTGATACTCCCTATATAGGGGTGTTAGGTATGACTGTATTTTTTATAGGTGTAATAATCGTGATGCATGTGCTAATGCACAAATTATGATTGTACTCTAGGGGATAGTATGTTTAAAATAATTCAAGGAATTCGCGGTTGCAAAACAGAGTTTTGTAAGCTTTAGTTGAGCTTGGGATTTTGTGCAAGTCGGATTAAAAATATATTACAATAGGTTAAAGTTGTCAGTCTGGTATTTTTTAGGGACAGTTAATGTTCATCACAACATGAGGGGATTTAGTGCCAACCCGCTAGTCACCCAGGGAAAATTTCAGCTTTCAAATGTTTTTTTAGAGTAGTTTCAAAACCAAGAGGTATTTTTTAGGGTGGAAAATTCTTATGCCTTGGTATTTTTAGAGTATTTTGAGGATTTTTCCAACGGTCACCCCTACCCTTTTAACCATAAAGTACTCCCCCCAGTCACTTGCCCTTGAAATTCCAACCGAGTGGGGGTTCACTTCAAAATGATCAGGAAAACAATTCATTTTCTTGTGAAGTTGTAATGACCATAAATGTATTTTATCAGTAGCTGCATATTGTTTGGGACAGGTGAGGCTTACACAGTCATATATGTAATGACTGTCTTATCACTGACAAACTGGCAGATGGTCATGATCATGCAGTCACATAAAATCTTAGCTGCCAGCAGGGCCAACTCTCTTCTCAGCAGTCATAACTAAATCGTTCATTTTGGAAATGCTCAGTAAATAGACAGGGCATCAAACTGGGTGCAATAAAATCTTCTAAATTGAGCAGTATTTTCAGGGTAGGTAATTTATGCTATTAATAAGGAAGGGTGACTATATATGTTTTTTCACAGTCTAAATATAGTTGTTGTCTGTGATGAAATCAGCGACATTATGCAGAATAACTTAGTATTAGATAGCTTGCATCTTATTGTAACACAATGCTTCCTAGATATAAGTTTTTCATTTTGGAAATGCTCAGTAAATAGACAGGGCATCTAATTGGGTGCGATAAAAACTTCTAAATTGAGCTGTATTTTCAGTGTAGGTAGTTTATGCTATTAATAGAAGGGTGAGTATGTATGTTTTTTCACAGTCTAAATATAGTTGTCTGTGATGAAATCAGCAACATTATGCAGAATTACTTAGTATTAGATAGCTTCCATCTTGTTGTAACACAATGCTTTCTAGATGTAAGTTTTGTATGCTTCTGATCAACATGAGTTTTGAAGGATCATGAATGGTGTATGTCATGGATTTACATCTTCAGCAATTTTCATAAGTTTCCTCCAGAAAAAAAATTGACCACATTAGCACCAGTTATTATTAAATATTATGACTTCATATTATCCATCAAAAAGGATTGTCTTGAGTGATTTTTTGTGTGTGCACTCAAATTAAGTTTGTTGTCAACATGCTTTGATGTTACGTATAATTATTTCTGAATATTTCTGTAACATTTTTGATATTGTTTTTTGTAGCATCTGGAAGCTGCAAAACTGTCCTTACTGGTACAAAGGGTAACATTAGCACTCCAGGATACCCTTCTTTGTACCCCTCAAATGCTACCTGTTCCTGGACCATTTCCTCCCCTCCTGGCTCTCAGATAACTCTTCAGTTTTTGGATTTTCTTGTTGAGGCTAGCTTTGGCTGTACAACTGACGTTGTCAGAGTCTATGATGGTTCTAGTAGAGTGGATCACATGATTGGCAAATACTGTGGGAGTTTTAGTCCCTTTGCAGTGAAATCTACAACAAACCATTTGTTTGTTACATTTGAATCTGATTCTACCCACAATTATAGAGGTTTCAAAGCTATCTACTCAACTACAGGTGAGTGATCATGAGATTCCTATTTAGCCACTTTGGTATTTTTTTTTTCTTTTTTGGTAGTAGCGATAAATTATAACTCCTCTCCTTTGGTCTATTGACATTTTTCCAGCTTCCACACTGTAATACCTACAATTAGGCAGTCACACAACTTGTTATAAAAGAATTTATAAAACTTGACATTTAATTCATTTGTTCCAGGAGTTTTTCCTGTTTTCAAACCTTTAGGGCGCTGTGACACTCTAAAACTGCGAGTTGTCCTTTGAATTCTTTTGCATCTCTGTTAGTTTGGGGATATTTTTGTTTTTAAAAAACTTATCCAAACATTGATCTTCTACATTTGTTTTCTTTAATGTGTACAATGCTTCATAGTATTTTCTCTGGCTTTTTAAAATTTTTCCTGGGTCTCCAATGATATTTGTCGGCATAATTTACAATTCGGTAATGTGCTTTTCCAAACTACTAAAACATTTGCTGTTTGTTCTCCGTCTTCATACCATCCAGCTTTGCTACATATAATTGTACCATTAATTTTGTAATTTAATATTCTATCTAACTTTTGCTTCAATCTACTTAATATACAACAGATTATGTGTTCAGAAAATATTTCATTTCTTGTAAATTGTGAAGCAATATTAAAACTAATATTTTATGAATCAACCATATCTTTTTTAGAAAACTGTGATTTGAGGCAAGAACCTTGCCCCCTTTACCAACCCAGTTGCAGGTTACATATGTGTGGCAGTGTTTACTGAAAAGATCAGAGTGAACAGAACTCACACTCTATTAAGCCCCCATCTTCTTATAAGTTTCCACTCTGCAATAAGCACCTATTCACTAATAAGCCAGCCATCCACTCATAAGGCCCCATCCCCCCTCCCCACGCTCTAACAAGCCCCTATTCTTTCATGAGCCCCATTCTCTCATGAGCTCCCACCCTCTCATTAAACTCACACTTTAATAAGCCCCTTGGCAACCTTTCATAAGCTCCCTCGCTCTTATTAATAAGCCCATCCTCTCATAAGCCCCTTCGTATACCCTCTCACAAGTCCCAACACTCAAATAAGCCCCCACCCTCTCATTAGTCTCACACTTTAATAAGCCCTTGGGCAACCTTTCATAAGCTCCAACACTCTTATTGATAAGCCCATCCTCTCATAAGCCCCCACCCTCTCATTAGTCTCACACTTTAATAAGCCCCTGGGCAACCTTTCATAAGCTCCCACGCTCTTATTAATAAGCCCATTCTCTCATAAGCCCCTTCATATACCCTCTCATAAGTCCCAACACTTAAATAAGCCCCCACCCTCCCATTAGTCTCACACTTTAATAAGCCCTTGGGCAACCTTTCATAAGCTCCCGCGCTCTTTTGATAAGCCCATCCTCTCATAAGCCCCTACCCTCTCGTAAGTCCCTAAACTGTCATTAGTCCCTACACTCTAAGAAGCTCCATTCTCTGTTAAGCCCTAAGTCCCAACCCTTTAAATAAACTCCAAGCCTAGAATAATTGAAAGTAGTTAAGCTCTTAGGGAGCTAGATAAAGAAAAAATGGTAGTTAGCTACTTTAAAAAAACTAAAACAATCATTAATTTTTTGCTTAGTTTCTGTTGTTTCATTTCAAAATTTTAGGCTTGTCAGAACCAGAGGAACCTACTGAACGACAGCCACACGAGGGTCCTTATTCGCTACCTACTAAAGCAGCTTTACCTACTGCTACGATAGCAAGTGCCAGTTTATTGGCAGCTCTAACTGAAGGGGTTTCTGCCACTAAAACTAAAAATGGTTCCACCAGTGCTGAACTAAAGACCTTGACTGTTAATATGGCACAACCATCCTCAATGTATACATCAGCAAGTGCCTTTAAACTACCATCAACAAGCTTGAACTATCTTCTGACAAGTATGAAACCACCTGCATCACAAGTAACAGAAGTCCTTCAAAAGCACACTTCTGAGACTGTTTTACAACATTCTTCAAATTCACAAAATATCATGACAGCTTCATCAGTCCATGGTATTGTACCATCAGTTAGTGTTGTGTTACCATCTTCAGCAGTTTCAAGTGATAGAGTAATCACCCCTGAAACACCTGCAGCTTCTTCATTTGCATCTAAGATGGCAGAGTGGCACACTGTACCACATATGATGGTTACTCAGTCAGTTCAAATGGGAAGTACCTCTGAGGAACCATCAAGCAGTATTGCAGAACAGATAGTCTTGCAAACAACAATGCCTTCACCTGTGCTTAGCAAGGGTCTAGCCTCAACTGTTGTGTTGCCTTCATCTGCTTCAATCACTAAAGCATCACAAGGACCATCACAAATTTCATCTTTGTTTACATCAACAGTTGATACTTCACCAAAGACCTCCTCAGTTTCCCTCCCTACCAGTACAAAAGGTGTTGTAAGTTTAAACCCATCGCCAACACAATCATTTGCTCCTTCCTCCTCAGCTGTTGTGTCACCAGTTAGAGGTAAGTATGTAAATTTTATACTAAGTATAGATGATTAGACATGGTGGAGTTTTCTGTGAGTTAATACAGTACTGTAAAGTGATGATTTGACTATTAGATTCACAGAAAACAACAAGTAGTTGAATTGTTTCAACCCTTACCCTGCTAAACACTGGGCTGAATCCCCAAACAAATTGTTGGAGAGCCCAGTGTATCCATAGCCCCTATTTATTTTTAATTAGTATTTCTTTGTAGAAAGACATGGTGTTGTTGGTTAAAACCAGTCCCATGGTGCCTGTATAATTATATTTAAGTTTGGTGTTGCCCAAGTATAATAGTGTCTATTTGAGCTATGTTGGCTTGAGTCATTCATTTTGTTATTGTCTTTCCATCATCTCAGTCTCTGAGTGCAATAACCTGTTATTTTATTTTCAAAATTTTATCAAATTTTGATTTTTTGATTTTGTTTTTTCAGCACCAACAGGACCCCCAGAGGAAGTAAGAATTGGTGATGTACTTCCACATGTTGTGCAGTTGACGTGGAAGCCACCCTTGAAAGAAAAGAGAAATGGAATAATCTTGCAGTATGTCATTAGGTGTAGCACAACATTTGGTCCAGGGACTTCATACAGCACCACTGACAATAGAACTGACTTTGAAGTGGCAGGCCTTAGAGCCTATACACGTTATTCCTTCACAGTTCAAGCAGAGAATGCTGGTGGCTTGGGACCTGCCAGTGTTCTAGTATCTCAGACTACACATGAGACCAGTAAGATGCAGTTCATATCATTTTAACCCTTTAACCCCTAAGAGTGCCAAATGATTAGCTTGTAAATTCTCATAACTTATGTCCTTAATATTTCTATGAGTAGTTTGGGAGAATTTGAAAATTCATCTCCCAAGTTTTTTTGTGGATGATCAAATTTTATATTCTCAACACTAATCAGCTTGTTTTCTATAGTTAATGTAAGGAGAATTTAGATGTTTTCCAAGCAATTGAAGTCTTAGGAGTTAAAGGGTTAAAGCTTTTGCTTTCGTGAAGAAACTTAAAATATTTTAGATTTCCCAAGCTAGTTATGAAATAGTATTTTTACAGTACATGTATGATATCAAAAATAGAATAAATTCTAAGAAGTAATTAGTTATTTATTAAGTTATGGTCCGTGTAAGAGCGAGAGAGGTAAATGGCAATGGAATGCTGAAAGGTGCTAATTAGGGTATTTTTAAACTGTTGATCTGGTTGGCTAAATTTTCAAAATGGACAGTATCTTGATAAGTAAGCTGATGTACTTCTTTCTGGTCCAATATTATAGCACAAAAGAAACATTTCTTTAAAATAAAATTCCAATGCTTTTTACTTTAAAACTGTGTTGTATACTGGTAGATGTATTCTCAGTGTAAAAATTTTAGCATTCTGGTATGGGGAAAGCAAATTGTCGCAGAACAATGGGAGGTTCTCTAGTTACTTAAGTAATAATGATGATGATACCAATGACAGTGACTGATGATAATGTTGGTCCCTGAATGATTATAAGCATATATATATGTGGTCATGTTGGTACCCCTATTATTACATGTCTACAGACTGATCAGATCCTTTATAATCATACTTATGTGAATAACTTTTGTTACAGTACCAACAAAACCAAGAAATGTGCAAGCAACAAGTGTTAACTTCACAGCCATTAAAGTATCTTGGGATGAGCCAAAGTTCCCAAATGGTGTGATAGAATATCATTTATATTACAATCAGCTGGAAGAAGAAGAAGCTCAACTTGTCTTTACTGGCCCTGAAAAGGAATTTATTATTACAGGACTTCAAAAGTACATTGAATATGAGTTTAAGGTGCAGGCTTTTAACATCAATCTTAAAAAAGGTGGTCCAAGTGAAACCATTGTTGCAAGTACAAATTCAACAGGTAACAGCAACTGAATACACTTTTTGCATCAAGCTGGTGTTGTATAGGAAAGGAGGACAAGTTTTCAAAAGGAATGTTACCGTAATTTGTTTAATTATTAGTTGGTAGTAGTTTTGAACAAACTACACAAAAAGGACATAATTTAGTTTACAGGAAAAAGGCAGCTCGTGAATAGAACTTCTTAACATCATCATCTTCTTAGCCATTCCAAAACTGGAGAAAAGCTAGCCCAAACCTATTAGGCTACTTAAAATTTTGGCTTAGAGTGCCTGTGAAACTAAAGTTATTTTTGAGCCCCTTTTAATTTATCACGTTTTAATTCAAAATAATTTTTCAGTTTGAGTTTTGTTCAACCTTTGTCTTACCTTTTTTTCTGCAATTGGAAATTGTATTTGGGATTTCAAAATGGGTTCCTTTCTGTACATGGCTATGAGGTAGTAAACAGGGAAAACTGAAAGCAATGGTGGACCAGCTCAGATAAAGAAGAAAGTGAAGAAAGGTGGTGCCTAATGATGTTAGTTGTAAAAACAACACATACACAAGAGGTTTATCAATGCACTATGTCCAGAAAAATGCAGTTTACTACGTCATCTTGTCTCCAGTCTTCCTACTTTATGGGAACCACTTTTGTACCAGACTTGTCTCTCTTTCAAGACGAAAAAAAATCACATTTTCAAGTTATTTTTGCAGTTATTTCTCTATAATCCCATTATGAGACATGATAAGCTGCAAAATCATGAAAAATTAAATTTCATTTCATTGGCACTTTAAGAAAGGAGTAACCTTTTTTCTAGTGCTAAGCAAACACTATATAACACCCCAAGTCACCTTGTGGTTTGCGATTGAGTGAGGGTTTCAAATGATAGGTACATAAAGGCCAGTTAACATGGTGCAACTTTTGCCTACATCTGTTGCATGCAACTTTACTGCAATGTATTTTAATTGCCATTTATATGCATGCAACTTTTGGCCTTGCAACACAAAAAACTGTGTGCAACTCATGAAAATGGCAGAACCTGGCAAACTGTGTTAAATGTTTATCATAGCAATTGTCTTGTGAGGAAAAAAAATAGAAAAAAATGTGTGAAATCTGTGTGGCTAAAGGAAAGGTTGAAGCCAAGAACACTAGATCAGGGACTTTTGGAGCAATTTTGTAATAACTAAGAAATAGAAAGACCAGGAAAGTTACCAAAAATTTCTTCGCATGGAGATGACAATACTTGAGGTTGGTCAGAAAATAAAACAAAAACATATACCATAGGCCTCACCACTCAGATAAATTTTGTTGCAAAACGTCAAAGCTGCATACAACTTTAAAACATGTTTCAAAGTTCTACAACTTTGTTTTAATTGCATGCAATATTTTTAGGAATGATTTACACAAAACAATTTGTGTTGTATGTATGCATGGTGTTTAAAAAAGTTGCATGCTGTAGTTGCAGGCAAAAGTTGCACAAGGATCAAAGGGTCTTACCTTAAAACTGCTGTACCACTTGTTAAAAAAATCTGGTCTGACTGGTATTTTTGCTCTTTCTTAATTTACCATTTTCAGTAGCTCCATACGGACCTCCAAGGGATGTCTGGGCCTTCGTACAGAGCTCTACAAGCATCCTTGTGCAGTGGTCCCCACCAGCTGATTCTATCAGAAATGTTGGCATATTGAAATACACAGTGAAATATAATGGTTCACTCAGTCAACAGTCCTCAGCAAGTACAATGAACAATTCAACTTCTCTTCTTATTACTGGCTTGAAACCCTACACAATGTACTACTTTACTGTGCAAGCATTGAGTTCAGTTTGTCTTGGGCGCAGTAGTGAGCCTGTGTTCAATCGCACCAGTGAAGACAGTAAGTATAAGTTGATGAGTTTTTAACAACAACCACAATTTTTTTTGCACTTACAATGAATAAGTAACCTAAGGTTTTGTTTTGATTATTATTTTTTGTAGAAATTGAGTAATACTGCAAGGCTATGATATTTTTCTTTTTTACTACAAAGTTTTGATCTCAAAATGTTTTGTATTATGAATGTATATGCAAATTAAGTTACATTAGGCACAAATTGTCATGGGAGCCAGTTTATCAGGTGGCCAACATGACATCTCTTTATGTCCATTAGAAATGTCTCTTGAATGTGTGGTAAAACAAGCTCAAAATGTGACTACTTTTGAAAGAAAATAAATTTTTTCGTAGATGAGTGTGCACCATTATTTTGATTAAAAACCATGCTATCTTTGACAACCAGTGTGTAGACTTAGTCAAAGGTATAGCTATAGTTGAAATTATTTGTATTTCATCAGTATTTTGACTTTAGTTCCAGGCCAACCTTCCTTCAACTCCATTAAGAATGTGTCTTCATCTGCACTGAGTGTAATATGGAGCCCTCCAGTCAACAAGAATGGCTTAATCTTGGGCTACTTATTGTGTTGGGCCTTAGTGCCCTCAGGAAAACAAGACTGTACGAGCAGTGCACACGATCAGTTGAAATTTAACATACAAGGATTAAGTAAGTTTGCTGTTTTTATCCTTGTCTTGATAGTGCTGTGATTGTGGCTGATGGTGAAGAATCTGAAATGTTGCAAGCACATGATAATTTTTATGTGCTATTAGGGAGACAGCCAGTAATTTAACCCTTTGCAGCCAAAATTAATTTTATTAATTTATGCAAATTTCCAACCAGAAAATTGTAAACATCTATTAAATAACAGGGATTCAATTTTATCTCATGAAATTTCACAGTTATGTGCAATGATAATTATAGTAGATTCTAAAAATTATCATTAAGATTTATTTATTTGTAATTTGAAGCCACCAGTGTAATTTGATCTTTATTGTCACACAAGTTCAAATTTTCAGATTTGACATGATCCCAACACACAAAAATATGACAGTAAAACTCTGAGAAACTGATAGAAGTGAGCAGTATTTTCTGCCAGTCATGTTGATATATAGTTCAGGTATACAGAATTTCACAGTTCTGAAAAATTCAAGATTTTTCAGCATGATGTGCTCTGCCACGCAACAGTGATTTTTATCACACATTACAAAAACATGACATTTTGAAAGCCCAAAGTGTTAATGCACTTCATTTAACATAAATCATATCTGGAATACAAAGAAATTGTTCCGTAATTTACTTATTTACAAAGTTCTTACAGAGTGTGAAACTCTCTTAAACAGGGCGAGACACAAAGACCAACATCACAGTCAGGGCAAAAATAGCTGGTCTTCTTTTTTTGTTGATTATCTGCACAGACCTTGCAGGTCCTTTCCTTTTGCCTTCCTTTCTCATTTAGAGGAAGCAATTCAGGGAAATGTCTCTCTACATGCCTCGCAGCGATCAACCCCACCCACATGTTTGTTGTACTCCATGATCAATTGTGGACACGAAACTTGCTCAATAGTGCCATCCTTTTTTCTTTTGATTGACCATTGGTGTCTCACCTTGTCCTGGAGCCCTAAAATTTGTTCCAGCGGCATGGACTGCTTTCTTGTCCATCCAAGTCAGGGCCACCATTGGGCCCTTTACGCCCCAGGCGGTGTCCCCCCTGTTCATTCCCCTGATAGCCTCTTTGTCAAAAATGTGTGAGGGAAACCCTTTGCGCCCTGATCGTATTGTTCCACAACATTGTCCTCTTGCAAGTCCTCAATCAGTTTGGAAGAGGTAAAAAAATTGTCACAAAATATCACATACCAGTGACCCTTGATGTGTCGGCAGAGGTTGGTGACAACAGTGTGCCCGAGAAAGTGCTGTGTACCCTGGGCAGACTTGCCAGTATAAATGTCAAACTCACACAGATAGCCATTGGAACTATCAGACCCTGCATCACATTTTGATTCCCCTTTTGATTGGCTTCTTTGGTATGTATTGTTTGAGGGATGTTCTGCCTTTATATTTTATCATTGCCTCATCAACTGCCTGTTCGTGATGAGGTGAATAGTTGAGACAAAAGTTTGTGTTAACATTGTCTATAAACTTCCTCACTTTATATAACTTATCGTACTGTGGGCTTTCTCGCTGTGGCATTACTGAGTTGTCACAAAGATGACGAAGGTTATACAGTATATCATGACTCTGGCAAATGATGGGACACCAAGAACCCAGTCAGTTGACCAGTAATCTCTATAAATTGGCAGCTTGTGGATTCCCATTGCAATCATGAGGCCCAGAAAAGCTTTCAATTCCTCCAAGGAAACATCCTTCCAAGTAGCTGGTTCCTTGTTTTTTGCTACGAGTGATTGTTTTGCATAGTTGTTTGTTTCCCATACAACATCGTTCTAAATTCTATTGTCGATGAGGAGACCCAAAAAAGTCAACATCACAACTATTCCTCGGCAAAGAATTTGATGTCCGACTGCATTTGTGAATCCAGGGATTTCAATTTGGCTTGGCTGTCTGCCCCACTGGAATTGATTTGTGTTTGTGTTTTTCGGTCTCACAATGTTGCTTGTGTGAGTGTTTAACACCTTGGTAACTTGAGAGTTGTCATCATCATCGTTATCTTCCTCAGAAATATCACCAGAAAATTTGTTAGAATCATGCATCAAATCGATCTCCTCAGTTTCAGAATCTTCACTTTCAAATCCCTCGATGGCTGAAGTTGCTCCTTCATCAGGAATGTCGAATCTTCCCTCTACATGGGCGACAACATCTGCCACAGAATATGATTTTCTGCATCCAGCCATCGCTTAAAGCCCTTTAATTTTTCACGGGAATTGTGTACTTCAAAACGTGAAGGAAAACAGTAAAAATCGGACCAAAATATCGGTAGAAGCGCTCGGAAATTGTAAATTCAAGATGGTGGAATGTTTTTAGACTCAAACAAAGTCTGGGAACTAAATTAGGAAAGTGCGCTGTGCCAAAATAAGGCAGACGATTTCAGGTCCCATATATCGGATCTTTGGTCGAAAAGGGTAAGGGCACTAAGGCCTCACGGGTCAGAAGGAACTAAGCCTGTACTGAACCCTTAACAAAATCCTTTTGAGCCTGAGCGTTTGCAGCCATTGACGGCTATTTCGGCATTGTTTTGCCTCATCAGCACGGCATAGCTAACAAACAGGCTCAAGTTCCCACTAAATACTGTATGTATACAAAATTGTAAGTGTAGTGATTGTCGGATCTGGCTTATGACGTGTAATCTGAAGTGTTGCGCATTATAACATGTGCTAGTAAGTAGACAGTCAGCAAAAGGGTATTGAGGACTCAATGAGTTAGAAGGAACTAAGGCTTTACTGAACCCTTAAAAAACCTCCAGTCAAAATCTTCTGTCTTGGTAGATTGAGTTACCAGGTTTCCCTGTTCTTTATTAGTTTGTGTTGCCTTTGTTACTATTAATTTTACAATAGCCTATACTTTTTTGTCTTAGTTACAGTAAATTACTGTACGGGATTGAGTTATTTTTATAATGCAGTGCATTTTTTTGTCTCACTTAAATTACTCTATGGGATTGAGTTATTGTAGTTGCTAAAGGGGCCTCTCTTTTTGGATAAATACTTAGTCTTATAGACCCTCAACTGACATCCCAACCTCTTTTTTGGTTGTTTAAAGGGTTATTAACTTAAAAACCCAGGGTTGAGCCAACAATCAAGCAGTAAGTTCTTTTCCCAGGAAAGGTTGGCACTTCTTAGAAATACTGATTGATTTTCTAGGGGAAGAAACTTAGTTTCAAACAATAAAAGCTGATTGATTTTCTAGGGAAAAAACTCAGTTTCGAACAATACAGCTCAAATTTGTCTCAGTCTGTAATAATGGAAACAAGAACATAGGTTAACCATGGGTTAGTGCCAATCAGCCTTTGAACAACTGGGCCCTGGAGCTAGCTAGAAGAGAGGGAGGTTTGTATGACTGTCCCCAAATTTACCCAACTCAGTTCTTACCCTACCACCACCATACAATTATTATTATTTTTGTGAAATAAACAGCCACCAAGCACATCACATGTATGATTTTGGAACAAAACAGGCACTTATTGCCAAATTTCCTCATTTATCACTCAATCCCTCATACCAATATGGGGAGGCTGCTCTAAAAATTGGGAGACTCCTGGGAATGCCTGCCTCAAAGATCTCAAACCATTAATTTTATACAGTAAAGTTTCATTTAATTCAAATTTTAAGAAACTGTTGATCAAGGTAATTGATTCTTAGTACTGTTGCAAGGGAATACTGATAACACTATATAAATTATTACTTTATTTGTTGAAGGGGCATTACAATAATATCAATCGATCCTGATTTTGTTGCAGATCCTTACAGTCTGTACAACATTTCACTCTCGGCAAATACAAGTAAAGGCTTTGGACCATCGGTTTCTGGTGTTTATCGAACAGCAGAAGGATGTGAGTGAATTGTGAAAGGAATTATGTTGGGTTAGCCACGACCCTTTTACTTTAAGTTTTTGACCTTAACAGTCAGTAAAAGACTCTGGTGTTGCACAGGAGAAAAGAAACAAATGAAAGTAAATGGACTTCAGTAGATTGAAAAACTGCACAAGAGCAGCAAAACAGTATTTGAATGATAGGAGTGGTAGATAGTGAAGTATGCCCAAAGTTTTAAGTTGTATTACTTCTCTATTTTCATATTGTTAAGATTGATAAAATGTGTTACTCATAAATAAACCTCTGTTTTACCAACTAACAGAGAGAACTTTTTTGTTCACTGAAATTGGTAAAACAGGCTAGTTTAAGGAGACATGGTGGCGCAGTGGCCAAGAAGTTTGTGGTCAGAACACTTTGTTGTGTCTTTAAGCAAGACACTTTACCTGACTTTGTTCCAGTCAACTCAGCTGTAAAAATGAGTACCAGTTCTGCTAGGGGCTAACCTGTGATGGGTTATAATTAGTGTCCTGTCCAGGGAGAGTCAAAGACTCTCATCTGCTTAACATTAATCATGTAATATACAGAAAGTAATAAGTAATTAAGTAATAAAAGTTTTTGAGTGTAATACAAGCTCAGTGCTGTTACAATGGCATTAAAAGCGAAGTGCCTAATCATGTAATATTATATACTTTAAACACACAGGGTTTTCAATAGAAGCTGGCAACTGGCGAATTTTGCCGAATTTACCACCGCCTACTTTCTATAACAATAAACATTTTTATAAAAAAGTTCCTTAAGTTCTTGCTGACCCCCCAAGGTCTACAGCTGCTTACTTTAATATGGTCTGCCACTTACTTCAAAACTTATTGAAACCCCTGAAATATGTAGGTATACCTAGTAAAATTTATAAAAGCTTAGGGGAGGGAACAGCATAGTTTTGGTGCACAGACGGAGAAAGCTCTATCCCCATGACTGAAGAAATTGGGGCACTGGGGTTAAGCGCCAGCCTAAAAGAGAAAAATATACTGTACTATTTAAATTTGTGGTGTTAAGATTTTGCAGTGTTTAATTTTACAAAGGTGAATAAGAAATGCAAATCTCAGTAGTTCACTCTGTGATATCAATTTGACAAAGTCTGTTTTATTTTTTGTTGCAGTGCCATTTCCACCTAGGTCCCCACAGGGGTGGAACACAAGTGCTACTGCGATCTTTGTGAAATGGGAAATGCCAAAACACTTTAATGGAATTCTAAGGAATTACCAGGTCAGTGTAAAGTCAGTTGTAGGATGTTGATCAGGTTATTAGTTCATCTATCTTCTAAAAACAAGTTGAGCATTTTTGGTTGCACCAGGAGGATAAATTTTAGCATGTATAGAGCTTTCAAGCTCTAACCAGAGCCCATTGTCAATGTGAAATGCAGTTTGCTTGCCCTCGATATAATGTTGAACAGCCAAGCATCACTTTAAGACTGAGGAGAGTTAATTGGTATCCCTGCTCTCAGTTCATCCCCAGGTTCTTCTGGTTGAGTAAAATTGACCCTCTGATCTTGTGTGAGAGAAGGTCTTCCATGTCAGGGCTTCAGGTTTAGGCTGACGAATAGCGAATATCACCAGGCCTACAAGCAATTTTCTACCTCAATTCTCCGGGTGAATATCTCTGTTTGCCATTGAAACATTTTACAAATTAAAATGACAGTTTAGAAACTGATGTTATTCTGAATGAGTTGAATAATCCACATGTTCATCTAAAATTTCCTTGAAATGATTTCCATATAAATGTTGTAAAATCTTACCAAGTGAATCAGAGTTAGAATTGCTGTCATATGGGTTTGCACTATGAACACACAGATGTAGCGGGAATTAACCTTTTTGTTTTACCACTTGAATAAAAGGTGCTTTTCAGTAACCTAAAATAAAGGCCGCCTCACAAGTTTCATTTCTAGTAGTGCTAGTGGATAACGTAAAGTAGCTGTAGATATTATGCAAGAGTCTCTGGGCATATATAACTACAGAGAGTTTTGAGCCAGGTGGAAGAAATTTTCTCCGCCTGAGCTATTACAAACCTGAAACTCTGTGTTGTGTGCGATGATCCTGGTACTGTCCCAGTTGATTGATTGTGACCCGTGCCCTGCACATGCTCTGAGATGGTGTTCTACTTTGCATTGACTAAAGGTTCTGGATAGAGCTCAAAAGCTTTGTACCTTCTAAATTTCATCCTTCTGCTGTACCCAAGAGTGACACAATTTTTTTCAAATCATTATAGAACTGAATCAACAAGTAGAGATATGTTTCAGACACAATCATACATGTTTGGCAGAGTAATGGAGGTGTGTTTATTGTTGGCAGGTTGAATTAAGAAAGAAAGGTGCTTCGCTGCTTGTACAGAAAGAGTCTACTCAGTTTCTAAACATCACACTGAAGAATCTTGAACCTTACACAACATACACCATCGATATTAGAGCTGTTACAGGTGCTGGAGAAGGGGATGCTGTCATTGTTATGGTTACTACAGATGAATCAGGTAATGCATGAAAACTAATTTACTGGTTTCCTCATGAGCAATTTTAAATGTTTATATCTATGTGTCGTAATTGGTAGATTTAAATACTAGATTGGTCAGACAAAGGGGCAGTCATAATATTACTATGATATTGTCATAAATGATATTACTGTTATGTTACTATTATATTGTTATTGTTACTAATGTTATTATTAGAATTATTATTAGTTATTGTTACTTGATACTGTTATTATTATTATCTTTTTTGTTAAAAATTACTATTACCACCATTATTTCTATTGTTTTTATTACCATTATTATTATTATTACTGTTAATGTTATTACATATACTCATTTCTATTTCTTTTCTATTTACTATTGTATTGTTATTATTTAATTTTGTTGTGGTTTGTTTTTTGACATGTAAGGTACTCTGAAATATTTTTCACTGCTTCTTGGATGAATCTACGTTCAATAATCAGTTTGGCCAGTTTTTACATCCTTTCATTACATGAAAAGTTTGAATTCTAGTTAAGAGAGTTTACAAGCAACACAACTTTAGTTGTCTCTAGGACAGAAAGGCTTCAGCAAAGTTGTTTAGTTGTCTAGTTTGCTAAATTAAAAAAAAATGCAAGCTAATTATATTAATTAGTTTTACTATTGTAAACATTTTATAATGTTTTAAACCTTGAAGTCTGCAAGTGCTAACAGTTGTCATTTTTAATAAGGACCTTTAAATTTTTGCTCGTACAGCACCCACTTCTGTTCTTGGTATGAGATTCATCCATGTTGAGTCTAAGAGTGTGATTGTTACGTGGGACCCCCCAAAGGCACCAAATGGCAAGATTGGTTATTATGTACTACATTGGGCCAATAACCAGCATCACACCTTGGGCCCTAAGATTTCAGTTCCATTTGGAAGGACATCGTATTTAGTGAGCGGTCTGGAGCCCTACACATTCTATACATTTTCTGTTGTTCCTTATAACTTGAGGAAACATTTGAAAGGGCCTTCGGTGAACAAGACTGTGAAAACTGCTGTTGATGGTAGGTTAAGTGTAGTTTTTTCTTTTGAAACACCAAATGTTGAACAATAAACCTTATGCATGTTTACGTCAAACACCCCCTAGCCTCGATTTCGAACCACGAAAGTGTGAATATTTTCATAAATCAAATCCCAAAGCGTCCAAAAATGAAAAGATATTCTTCGTGAACACGGTTTGCATGTGCAAAATGCTCACACCTATTTCTTGAATATGAGGCTTAGGGGTGAAATTGACTAGTTTGACGTAAACATTCATAAGGCCTATTAGTTTTTTACTGAGAACGTTTTAATACTCTTGAGCAAAACTACTTTGTCATGCCACAGTCAAAAAGGTATTTGACGACCCTATAGAGAGGTTAGTTGGATAGTTGAAAAGTCCAACAGGTTGTACAACCAACTTCTAAGGTCTCCATTGGCCTACAGTTTTTCATCGTTACTAGAGAAGATACAAAAGTCTATCTGTTTGCACGTTAGAGCACCTTCTCCTCAGGTATTTTAGTACTCCGAGTTAAAGTTCGACACCGGGAATCGAACCCTCTGTATTCGTGACTAACTTATGCCTTACAATATGGGCTAACCAGGAGGTCAGTCTCTTTTAGAGAGACAATGAACCGCGTAGCTGCAGTAACAGGCTACTGTGTTGCTACCAAGTTGTAGGAATGAATGTACGAACACTGAACAGTTCTAAATTTGAGCGAGTTATAATTAAAACACAATTAGAAATTTTTTGCACGTTTTTTATATGACGATAGCGGGCATCTTGATTTTGATAAACGCACGGCCGGCCGCACTTCGGGAAAATGTGTATGAGAAGAATTAAGATTCCAGTCAGAAGTTTTTTTCATTTTTGGAGTAGGAGTGATTTTGTAAGATCCCTAATGAAACTTGTTCATTGTTGGCTTAGCCGTTAGATTGGACAGTTAAATTGTCCATGTGAACAGTAAAAATACCATTGGTGATTGTAGCGTAACCAGCAACGAGTCTTTAGAGGTTTTCTAAATTTGGTTTTTTGGATCTGAGGGTTCTTGTTTAACAACTTTACTATTTAAAAATTCAGCGATAGTGTTAGGAAACGTTGAAACGACGTCACAAACATGCTGTCGCAGATTTTTATAGTAAAGTTTTTGTTGTGAAGCTTAAAAAAAACTTTAACTTAAAATTAAACCCTTTCAGCCCCGGCGAGTTTATCAACATCTAACTTCTCCTTACATAACTCAACCCTTCCAGCCCCAGTCAGTTTATCAACATCAAACTTCTCCTTACATCACTCAATCCTTCCAGCCCCAGTCAGTTTATCAACATCTAACTTCTCTTTACAGTACTCATACAAAATAGATCATTCTGTAATGAGAAAAAAGAAACCGATTAAACTTAGCAAACTATCGTAGATGAAAAGCAAAATTCTCTTAAATTGGCAACATCAAAAGTATGGATTCTATATGGGAGAATTTGGCAATACACCATTGGCGTACTTGGGGCTGAAAGGTTAAGGCGTGAGTACACCTAAACTCTTGTTGGATAGTGAGGAAATTGAAAAAGATATTTGAATAAGAGGAATATTGAGTAAAATCAGCAAACCGTTCCTCTTGGCAAGAATTTACTACAGCATTGGTTTGAGAACGGTTTGGCGAGTTTACACCAAATATTAACTTCAAAATTAATTTTTAAATTCCAAAAAAATCACCAAACTCCAAATTCTCTTTAAAAATACCAATCTTAAAGAAAAAAAATACAACTCAAAATTCATCCGAAAAATCTTATAATATTCAAGCTGATTCCCCTTCATGCAACCTGTGTTGTAAGCGATACGATTCTGCAGATTCAAATCGTGGACGGAGATATCGTGCGAAACATGAGGAAAAGTGGCTATAAAGTGTGCTTTAGGTGTACCCGTGCTATAAGTTATTGAAGTGTGTGTTTTATGGCTGTGCTCGTATCGATGTACAGCTCTCAGTTCTATCTCTTTGTTTTCAAGTCCCGAGTGGGCCGCCCCTAAATGTACGAGTAGTTCACAAGTCTGCAAGAAAAATTGCACTGTCATGGAGTGAGCCAGAAAAACCGAATGGAAAAGTAGAACACTATCAAGTGAGTTACGGCCTGTCGCAATCGAGCAAAGTGGAAACAGATGTCTCTATTTATAAGGTGTATGAGATTGAGAAGTTACACCCTGACCGAGAGTATGTTCTAAGAGTTGCCGCCTATACAGGAAAGGGACTGGGGCCGTATTCTGATGAGCTGCGCGTGCGTACTGACCCCGATAGTAAGTTTAAAGTTGTTATAAATTTTTAATGACCATGGTAACGACTGTGAAAGTAATAGTGATGAAGGCATTGACAACCGTTGCAACAATAAAAGTGATGATGAAGTTGACAGTGGCAGTGATAATGTCAGTGACAAGATGATGGCAATGACACTCGCTTTGAAGTGACAGTGATGACGACAATAGCATTGACAGTAAATGATGACGATAAAAGTAATGTTAATAACAGCAACATTGACAACGACAAAGAGTGACATAACAAGAACAATGAAAATAGCAGACAATAACATGAATATAAATTGATACATTAAGAAATAAGTCAGTTGGTATGTTAGGAATAACGTTATCTTGTTAAGTATGTTAAAACTTTGCTTTTGCACTTAAAAAGCAAAAAACATTTTATATTTGGTCACTAACAGACATTTTCGAAATGTCTCTGTTGCCTGCTATTTGTTCTCAGTCCTTCCTTTCTGAAATACGATAGGATGTATATCAAAAGAGATAATCTCCGCTATATATTTCCATTACTATGCTCTTCTGTACTCTTCTAAGTTGTTTTTTAGTCTTAAGTACTGAGCGTGAAGCAAAAATTAGACTGTGTCGTTGCATTTATCTACTATCTCCCCAGATCCTCCACCTATGGAGACTGCGAAACCCCCTGCTCAAAATGAGATTTCAGCATACAGCTTCATCCTTGAGCTTGTTGAAGCGTCCAGTGAAAACGGAATGATAAGGTTAGAATTTATTTTTTGTTTGCCATGTTAAAGAACGCAAAACATTTAACCAAATTAGTTAAATTACGATTTATTTTGTTGCGATTGTAACTTTTACTTCGCAAATTACACGAGAAGCCAACTTGAATGTCCTGCATTTACCCAGAGTACAAGAAAAGATGTTCTGCTTGTTTCTGGGCAGGCTCCATGAAAACCAGTCCGAAGCCTAAGGAACAAAACGTTTATGACCCGCACACGAAACACAATGTCTCAACCAGTTACTCTCGTGCGCGGCAAGAGTTTTTGCCAGAATTTTGCCTCGTGACACGATGAGGCAAATATCTATTGTGTTAAGTATTTGCCTTGCAGCCTCATGAGACGAAATTCTTACAAAAAAGTGCTTCACACTAGTGAAACTGGCTGGCACCACCGCGATCGTTGATCGTTGCAACCGCCATTTCCACTGGCTGAGCTCTCTGCCTTCTAGTGTCCGCCGCACTTACCTCGGCCAGTATTTATGAAACTAATGATCTGCAAACTTCAAATGAAGTTTTGTGATAACAAACTGATCGCTTCAGTCAATGCACAGCGGATCCGGCGTGCCTGATTTAAGAATTGTTCTGCTTGCAGGGTTCTGCAAATATCAATTTCTTATGAAGTTGTTTGGCACAAACAGATCAACTTGCTTTATTTGTATCATTTGTTGTGAAAGTATTAAAACTATATAAAATGATGTAGCTTTTTAGAGTGTGTTTGTCACGATTTATGCACGGGCTGTAGGATACATTGGTTACGAGTTTAATATAGAAGCAAAGACCAAACCTTGAAATATCGCTTGAGTTTTTCTCTTTGTCCGAAGCACCACCGCAATCGTTGATCGTTGCAACCACCATTTTCATTTCAAAATATTCTTGAAGTTGGCCCCATGCCTTATAAGCCGCGGCAGAAGCGCGGTCAGTAAGTTTTAATCGTTACGTCATTATCAAATTTTAAAACTCAACGGTAAAAAAATGTCAGGGTAGGAACATAAGTCAGCCTCTATGGATCGAGTGCGTACAAACCTGACTTCCATATAAGGAAACCTGCCTGGCTTTTCTTCCAAATAAGGAAGCCTGCCATTGCCATTTGCAAAAATATGAAAAACAATCACAACCCAAATCATCTAGAACATGTATCAGAAAAAGGTAATCTTGAGGATACTTAAATATTTGATATTGTCATTTACAATGAATTAAAAGGCCTACTGTGAAATACTAAACAGTTTTCCTAAACTCATGGGTGGCAGAACTGGAGGGGAGGTGGCTGCCCCTCAACTAACCTGTTTGGGAGGGTGAGGCTTTCCCCCCAAAAGTTTTCTGACTAACAATAGCAACTTTTGAATGGGATTCTTAGGTTTTTAACGAACTATTAAAGTTTCCACTGTGCCCCTCCTCCCCCTTTCCTCCAATAAGTTTTTGCTTCCGCCGCCCATGAAACAATCTGCCGCAGGTTTATTTTAACTATAAGGAGTAGTATTAAGTTATATTAGTAGCAATTTGCATACTGTAGGTCTAAGTGTTCAAAAGCTGGTTACCTTTAACCCTGGGTTATACCAAATTTCAAGCAGTAACTCTTCTCTAAGGAAACTGGCTTTGTGGTTCTTATAGAATTCTGTAGGTATTTACCGCCCAAAAACTGCATTTCCAAATTTACACCTCAAATCAGTCTCTGAAAGATTGGACACAATAACGTAGGTTAAAGATTTACTACAGACACTGGATTAGTGCAACTGGCATTTGAACAAGTTGACCTAGGCTGGTTGGCTTCCTCGCCACTAAGTGAAAGTCAAGTAATGGGCTGCGAGGAATCGAGCAATTTGATTGTCTTTTTTAATTTTGTACTTGTTCTTTCAGTTTCTACCAGGTTGTAGTGCTAGAGTTGTCCACCGATAGAAATGGAGACGTGGTCAAGCCTTCAGAAAAACCCGATTTGTATAAAGCAGACAAGCTTCTTACTTATGAACAAGCGATGCAGCTGAAACACAACCGAAGACCATACATAGCGGCCGAGTTCAACGCGAGGGACTTTAAAAGATACAAGACATTTACGGTGGGGGGAGGGGACATGACTAGTGTTTCCTTGAGAAAGAGACGAAACTCGCCTCCCACAAACTTTACAGGATATTACAACGGGCCTTTAAAAGAGAATACCTATTATTCAGTGTTTCAAAGAGCATATATCCGTAAGGTATGTATTTTAGAAACAGTTTCATTCTGTAGAAACATAATTTTGTTATTAAAACAATATAGAACATTCGGTGTTTTAAAGATCAAATGTGAATAAGTTACTTTTAAGAAGAAAAACGGTAAATATTTTACTCGCCAGTTGTAAAAGTGTTGCAAAACGGAAATGCTTGTATAGTATAGAAGGTCTCGCGAGAGGTAGCGAACTCTGGTTAGCAACTATCGTAGACACCCCACTTGAATTCACACCTTCTTATCATAGCTTGTTTGTTTCCTCGATACGTGTCTCACCTTTTACCTACATTGCGTTTCTTCTTACGATTATTTTGAGAAAGACCTCCTCCTCCTTACCCTTAAACACTCAATCTTTATAAACATCTTAATAACCGAGAGCGAGTTCTGTCCGGGAGAATATTTTGCCCGAGGTCTTTCACTGTACAGAACGAGCGAAGCGAGGTTTGTACGAAAGACCGAGGGCAAAATATTCTCCCGGACAGACCGAGCAAAACGAGGTTATTAA
>JAOBAT010052574.1:0-29520 GCA_026413305.1 Hydrozoanthus tunicans | reverse complement strand
AGGCCGAAATATACTCTGCGAGATACTTATTATATTTCTCCTGTTATCGTTAATATTCTTGTATGAGAACAAATGTTATGTTATTTTTTAGATATTTTTGCCGAAGTAAATACTGACATGAAAATCAATTGAGAGTTTTTAGCACTAAACTAAGAAATTATGCCGAAAAAATTAAAAACAAGTCAGAATATGTTAGTTTGTGAGTGCTGTGGGAGAGCTTGTCGGTGCTTTAGAGTAAGCATAAGATAGTTTATGAACAATTTGCTACAAAACTGTGAAAACTCAACAATTTATCATCATTATTTTATTGTTTGTGAAATGAAACAACTTATGGTTCATTTGTCCCAACGACTACTAAGCATTGCTTACCGGCTTGAACCGGCTGGGGGGATAACTGTGTTCTGTTTCTTTTGCTGTAAGGAATGAAGTACGTGTGGCAAAACAAACGCTGTTGAATATTTTAATTGAATTTATCGATATAGGTTTATTGAAACTAAATATAAGAAATAATCTTTGGCTTTTCTAAATTCTTCATGATCAAGACTGTTCCATGGCACAAGTTGCAATATAGAGAGAAACACGACAGTTTTAGATAATTTTACTTTATAGGGATTTTGCAACTGTGTCGGGCACCTTGATTGTGAGATTAGCTATCTGTAAGAACATCTTTCCAAAAAACACTTAGTAGCTTTTACAGGGCTTTTGCTTCAGTCAAAACAGTATTTCTCCGCGAGAGTTATTGCCGGAAATTCGATAGGCTTTGTTGTTTTCTGACAGATGCACGTCACTCACATCAGTTTCAAAAGAATACGAGCCATACCAGCTAAAGTTTATAATCCTGTCGTCTTCCCTCTTTTCGATAGTCTGCGATAAACGCTGGTCAGCAGATGTCATGTTTATCTCAGGATTAGTGTTATGGTAAAAAGTTGTGTGACGCGTAAGGTCACAGGATCGACCTCTTTTCCGCCTAGAAACATTGCCTTGAATACCGGGTACATCAAGGGTATATAAATCGTTTCTTGATCGCTCATCGCGAGCACAGCACCTGAATGCACACCAGGAAAGCTTGTACCTCAGCTCGGCTAGCCCCAGCAAGTGGATAAGGGGAATAAACACACAGCTACTGTAACTGAAGCAACGTAGAGAGAACACGAGCGTGCTTCCTAGAATCTGCAGTTGTGGATGAAAGAAACCCACAAAGAGTAAAACGTGCAATGGTAGATTAGTTATACAAAATGCCATAAACACAAACATGGCGTTTACAGCAGTTCTTCGTTCTCGTCGCTGCGTTCTGTGCGCTATCTGAGACTTGTGGTGCATCGACTTCACTTCCATGCAAACACAGATCATCGCCACTAGTATAAACGGAAGAAAAAATAATACTGAAACATCTATTAGAATTAAGATGTCAGGTTTGAAAAAATAATAAACTGTCGTTCCTGCGGAAGTAAGAACTACTGCCAGGAGCCAACACGAGAGGCTTATCATATAACTATAAAAAGCTTTGGCCGGTCTATGTGTTAAGGGTGAGCTGATAGCAACCAATCGCTCCCCTGAAATCGCCAGCAAATGAAGAAACGAGACGATACCATGAAACACATCGAAACTGAAATAAAAAATCTGATGGACATTGTGGAAGCTTTCTCTGGGTTTTTCAATCTGATAGCGCAGTAAGATATACACCAATGTTGGAATTATTACCACTACTGTTAGGAGATGAACCAGCGAAAAGCTTGCGATCAGATGATATATGCGTAAAAATTGCGATTGTTTAATCCTACAAACAAAAATCAACTGTGTGATATTAAGGCTGAGGCCAGACAATGCAATGAATCCCAAGATAGAGATGAAAATCCATGTTTCCTTTTCAGTTAGTGGAGTCAAATCCATGACTAGTTTTGTTCTCTTTTACTCTGTTCGAAGAATTGTAGACGGTTAATAATGGCGGTTTCTTTATCCGGTTTTTCTATATGTTTGGCTTGGCGAACCGGTTTGTCTGTCAGCTGCTTTTGGTTTGTACCGCAGAGCAACCTCAGTGATTCCAGTTGTAACAGTCCTACAAAGTAAATATATTATGTTACCCGTTAAATTACTTGATATTCTTATAACTAGCTAGGTCTGCAGTTAAAAAGGCAGAAAATCACCAATGTTCCTCGCTCGACGTTTCGAGTGACAAATGAATCGCTAAGGCTGCGATAAGTTGAAAAGCATGCAGTCTAAGAAGCAGAAAAGAGAATGATGCAGTTAAAACAAGAGATTGACAGAAACTTTGTCAATTCATAAAGACGACCCATTATATGTTTTTATATGTTTTCAATTTCTATAGGGAATTCAAAGTTTGCCCTTTCAAGTTATTTAGCAAGTTTGTTTTGAAATATTTGTTGAGTAAATTAGAGGCAGGTGGAACAAAATTACATCAGAATTACGTAAACACCATTAGAAAGTTAGGTTTGTCTTTTAAATCTGTTGAATTTTGGCTTCACTTTAAAGAACAGCAAAGGTTACCTAACATTAAACTATTTCAAGTCAAAACCACCATTTTTCGTTTTCTAAAACAGACAGACGTTAATGTTAAAATTTCGATTTATTCTATTATCTCATATATTAAAAACATGTTGCAGAATAATTGCTCCGTTTTGGCGCCGGAGAAATCACGATAGCACTTTAAAAGCTTTTAAGATATTCTGCTTGCATGGCCTTCTTCATATGTTTTTATGGTTGAACAATAAAACTTTGCAGGGGTTTTCAGTTCATCTAACGATACTCTTTCAAAACAACCGTCGTGTTGACACTTTCGTCTTGCGAAACAATTCTCAGTAACACTTGAGCGTTAGGCTTTGGGTTGGTTTTATATTTCGTATATCTTATAATTCTTGTCGAATTCAAATCGTACGAAAAGCTGCCTTAAAACAGCAATCATACCAATCTGATTGAAGGAGGACACGAGGAAGACTAAACAGTAAGCGTAGACACTAAGGTCGTTATTCTCGTACAAGTTTGCCAGTGAAGTTGAGTTCTGTGTTTCTGTTTGAGATCAGTACAAGTTTACGAACACCAAGTTTAAGAACACGTTTGAATGTTAGATGCCTGCAAACTTACCTCTAAACTTTTAAGATTTGCGAACGAAATCCCAAGTTAATGGCTTTAGCGGAAACCTTTTGTTATTTGTCAAAAACCACTTAACTCGTAAAGTGTTACTGCCATGCACCTTCCATTAAGTTTTACAGCTAGTAGTGAGTCAGGTATCCCACGTAATCCACCAGTTTATTTCACGATCTGACGTTCTCGATTCATTAAGCGAATCTCTTCACGAAGACACGAAAACAAATTATTCACAAAGTTTTAAGGAATTAATTATTCAGCTGACCAAACATGGCGGCCCCTGCAGGTGCAAGTATTGTTTACCCCGAATGTTTGACGAATCTTGGTGAAGATAAGATAGAAAACGTTCAAACGGCAGTAAAACCGTCGAGATTGTTTCCTTTTCAGGTTAGGCGAGTACCGGCATGTAGTAAGAACATAGTTCTTGTGTGTTTCTAGAATGAAACTCGTTAAATTTGTCGCATCTATTGAGTTATTTTGCATATCAAGTATTAGAATTCTTTTACAACGGGCAGTGTTGTCCTGGCGATGCTTAAGACATACTCTTTTTGTATAATAGCGTCTAAATTTGGGCCCAAGGCAAGATGTTCTTGAATCAGTGTATCGAGATCGAATTGTAGTCTCAAGGGTTCATAAGTAGTGTGTTTGCATGTCTGTGTGCGTGTCCTTATTCTTCTATTATAAGATTAAGGCACGTTTAATAGTAACAATAATTATTATAAAATATAAGAAACATAACGCGCGTTCTGATTGGCCGTGGTGACACACTCTAAATATGAATAGAGTGTGTCTGCATTCGCAAACGCGGGTATTTATCGGCTGTTTGTGTGCATTATTTTATAAAAGAAAAATAGAACTCGTTTACTGGCTCTGTTAAGTAATAGAAATAATTGTGAACTTTTGAGTTCACTCAAGAAGTGCGAGAAAAACGAGCCGCGATTCTTTCCTAAACTAAAAAGTTGACGCGTGTTTCTATCACTAAACAGAGCGCGCGCGTTCGTTTTATATTTCTATATTGTAATAATTATAATAACAATAATAACAATAGCAATCACAAAAAATAAACAATAGTTAACAAAGACAATAACAATCGTCTAATTAGATATGTATCTACACAGTATTAAACCAATTGACAAGAGCATAAATTGTGTCACCAACAAAGTATTTCAAAATCACTTTTTGTATAAATAATTCGTTGAACAACAGAGCCCCAACCTATCTTTCAGAAAACTTCACTTGGTGCAACAATGCAAAATGTAATTTGCGCAATTGCAAAAAGAAACTCGCGGTACCGCTTCCATTTACTGATTTTGGTAAAGGAGTTTTAGTTACATTGGAGCGGTACTGTGGAACAATTTGCCAGTGAATTTAAGGCAGTCGCCATCGCTGACACCGACTTTGAAAGCGAGTTACTTTGATAAAAATTGAGCCGTCTTTCGTTCTTAAAGCGATATGGATACTTGATCTAATTTTTTATTGTGCTTGTTTAACTCCTAGGACGGAAACGTGCATTATTTAAAACAAAATTTCCCCTTCTTTAAAATAGTTGTGACTAACTTTCTTACATGAATTATTCAGGTTTGTGCGGCCTTAAACCTCAGTTGTGGTATAGAAATGGTTTTGTTGCAATTCCTTTTATGGACATCATTCAAAACTACTACGGATGACTGAAATTGTATCGTCAATGAAAGCATTGCGGCCCTTTCTGTCGTACCCATCAAATGCCGCAACAAAAATGGTACATTCGATTACCTTAGCAGTGGTAATAGCAATTTTACTCGCGAAAGGTATGATTCACTGTTAGCTTTTGTGAAGAAATATAAACCATTATTGTTCGCTAACTTAGAAACATTACTCAACCAATAGCGTTATAATTAATACCAAACTAGTTTTTAAACATAAATTAATTTACAATCTTTAAAACAATAGAATTCCGTTTTAACTTTTATTCATCTAAAACAATCTAAGTATAATAGCTTTCTGCAAAGGCCTTTTTTAATAGGAAAAAGCCTGGATGTTTTATATTGTTATTTGTTTCTGTTATAACATATATGCTGTTAATTTTTCTTACTAAACACTAGCCAACTGTCAGGATTGGTGATGAGAATTGGCACGAGGCTGTGCAAGATGTTAAAACTATGAGACCTCCACAACAAGTTTGTTTTTACCGATTCAAACAACTTAACAGGTATTCCAAAAACCATGGTCTCCATTAACAGGTGGTAATCAGTCTTTTGAAGTTTATAAATCTATTATTAGTGTTGTGTGCCAGAAGATGGTTAATTTATCCGCAGAACTTTTTTTAAAAACTTTTTTCAATTTAAAAGTTAATTTCTCAAGTGGAGGATAGTGAAAGAGCAGAAGATAAGTAAAGTCTGTACCATTCCCTTTTCCGAACATTGCCTTTCAACCTGAAATTTGTTTGTTCATAGTTTTCAAGTTTGAATAAAATTGTATTTTGTGCGTCCCCTATTGAAGGACGACAACAGTTTTGTCTTTAGATTAACTATTTTTAGAACCTTGATAAGCAGAATGCTGCTTCGTTTATTAATTATGGATTGTAATTTAATTAAAAAGAATACATAGAGCGGAAAGAAGAACAACAAGCTCGAGTTCACTACCTTCCGCATATCATGTGAAAGTTCTGCAATGTCAGTATTGTCCTAACTCGGGAGACTAGGTTCTAGTGAAAGTGTCAGCTTAGTTGGCTATCGGGAGCTTGATGGTGAGCAGGGGTATTGTGGGAGACAACTTGTTACAAACTTATATCAAAACTTTAAAAGGTTAAGCCACCTGTACTCATTGTTCGAGCAAACTTTAGTTAGCAGCTGTTTATTTTCATTTCTCTTTTTGCCATCCTAATACAGGTGAAGCGTTGAAATGCTACTCTTGTTTCTCGTATGAATCGCAAACTGTTTGTGAACAGGACCTATGGCTCAAGCATTGTAACCAGCGCCACCACGACGCATGCACAAAGTTTGACGTCAATTTAACCTTTACTTTTGGTGTTGGCACACTGAATCGACCGCTGACCGGTCATGGTAGAACATGCGGCAGGCTCCAACAGTGTATTGATCAATCTTGCATCGACTTCTGGGGTGAAGATATCAATTTGAACCGTCTCGTTACCATTCGGGATTGCAGGGTAGAATGTTGCCAAGGTGATGGCTGTCATACGTCAAACCCTCCAACTAACCCACATCGTAACAATAAGGAAAGGGTTGATGCTTTTTCAAACACTCGTACGGGAGAAGACGATGGGATAACCAAAAACACAGCGGCAAACGAGGCAAAGGACAACTCAAAACCCGCCGTCATCGAAACTAAAACCAGCAATGGACACAATCTTCTACCTTTATCAGGCTCGTATCACGCTCTGCTCTGCACAGTTGCGTTGTTGTTAGTGTAACGTCACAATTAGTTCTCAGTTCATAGATGTATCTCTTAAAGTCGCCTGTATACAACTTGTTTTAAGATAAGTTCGCTAGCTGTAGTGTTATTCTGGGTCTACATGGTTTCAAACACTAAGCAAATAAAATCGTTTTTCATAAGAACTATTTGTTATTCAGTTATTCTGTAATAACATCATGAGTAGCCGCGACGGTTCGCTCGACTGACGCTTTGTTTCCTCCCTAAAAATCAGCCGCTATAAAGGCTGGGATGGATCTACTCCTATTATCATCATTATTAGAGTTACCTCACCGGCTAGTTACACGCCTTTAAACTTGGACAAGGGTCATTGTTCTTAGCGATTTTTTGGCGATTTGAGCCTCAAATTGTTCTATGTTTGTTTAAATCGAAGAAAAACTAAGTCTAAGGTCTTGCAATACGTGCATTGGAAAACGAATTTGATCATTTAGTCCTTGCCAATTTTTCGAGATTTCCATTTTTAGTGTAGTGATTTTAAACTGCGAAGCGTTTCTCATCCAATCTGTATTGTTCAGTTAAAGATTAGTCGAAGCTCAGTAAAGTTAAAAAAAAAATCAGCAATTTAGCCCGAGCAAACTTGTTCAAGATTTCAATTTCGAAATTGTTCTCTAATTTCGGCCCATCCGAGCCTTGCTGTTCTTATAAAGATGCGTGTAATGCGGGTACCAGCCCCCTCATCCCCGTTCTTCTCCCTAGGGGCCCAAAACTATAATCATTAGCATTGTCTTTGTCATCATTGACGTCACTAATTTATCTTATCAGTTATCGTTATTGCCTGTTTTGTTTCTCGTATTTCTAGTAGATGAGTTGAAAGAATCTTTAACACTATCTATAAAAAGGCTTTCAACTCGAGGCAGTGTTTGGTGTAGTGGATACAATACCCCGGGACCACGTGACTTGCTGCTGAACCACATATCGACCCATTACTATGTGCGGTATAAATCGAAACGTATTTACCTTAGGAATTGTTTCAATATGTCAAACATCTCTCAGACGGATACCTTTTGGGCTCCAGTCCAGTACTCAACTGTCAACCTGACATTTCTGACATTTTCCATTTTCAAGTGTTAAGCTAAAGTGTAGATGACTTTTTTAGTTGTCCGTTTTGTGTTTAAAAGTATCCGTTTGTCTGTTGTAAAGAGGTGTCCGTTTTGTAGGGATGCCCGTCTTAGCTGGGTCAGTCTGTCTTGAGGGGCCCGGAGGGTACTTTCACTAATTGACTTTAGGTCAATCAATTTCTTGTGATTATTGGGCATGGATGTCTTTCCAGTCGGGCTGAGGAGGTTTTTCTGCCTTCTAACTTCAAACGGTTTCGGCTTGAGCCTCTTTGCAGGTTTTGTAACAAACTTAGTTAAGCTGTTAAAATAAACAAAATCCAAACGTATAATTTGTGATTTAACGAGAATGTAAACTTTGCATACTGTGTACAAGGAATGCGTTTTATAGTTTAGTCATTTCCAACGGTATTCTTTGTTGACTTGGGCTTTCTAAAAGTTGTGTATGAATTATAACGATTCGAAATTTTCCAACCTTGAATATTGTGTATATAGTGTTCTGGTTGGATCACTCAAACTCGTTTTCAGCTCCGGGCCAATACTGAATTACCTTATATGGTAAGTATTGCCGAACTGAAAATTTTTTAGGGGGGGCGGAGACAAACAAATTTGTACAAATTGCGTCATTTTTAAGTATGGAAGGTTTCGGAAAGATGGATGAATTTGATAAAACAACTATTGCATTCGCGCTTGTGCTTACAAGATGATTTATAGCCATCTTATATTCAACGTAACGCGCACTCCTGGAATTATTGTTTTAACAAAACATACAAAACTAAAACTAGGAGACGTTATATTAACCCCCCCCCCCCTCTTCATCCTCCTCTCCTCCACCGTGTAAAAATGTGAGTAGTAAGTACTGGAAACAAAGGCTGAATACTCCCGAAACAATAAAAACAGCCGATTGTACTTGTTTAACTTTTGCAAATGGATTCTCAAAAGTTTTCATTTTTAACTTATTTTGCTTGGAAATATAAATTAACCCTAATCTTGCTTAATCTGAACCTTGTAAGGAACGCGATGCCTAGTCACCGAGCAGATAAGTTTAAGTTAGTTGTTTTAACAAATCTTCCAACATATGAACCCTCTTAAGCACTTGGCGTTTGTTGCTTTCGTATGAGTAAAATATGTTTCGTTTTGCACGTCAGTTTTACCATCAATTTCTATCCCTTTTTGTTCTTGAAGTGCAAGGCGTAGCTCTGAGAAAACGTACAAAAATTGTGATTTTGATCTAAAAATGTTGGTTCTTAAATTTGATACAAAATTTTTTTCTAACTACGATTTGCTGTTCTTTTCAGTTTATTATTCTTTGTGATAACTGGTTCAAAGATACGTGCACGGTTAAATGAGCTAAACCTTTGGTGAAAACTTTGTGTCTCTGCGTTTTGCAATTGTAGTGTTTCAAACGTACACATAATTTACCATTTACGTCAGCTAGGTTTTGCATACTTTTTAGCTGCTGTTTGTTTGTGCATGGTAGGTCCATAAGATGTGGGCTTGCAGGAGTAGTTGCATGGAGTTCATGTCTTTGGTTCTGTAAACGTCGATTCTTCGTCAGCGCCTCCTGAAGACAACGTCCTGTTAAGCTCAGGGTCGTCGTTACGGCGCGTGCGTGCAAAAGGTTTGCTGGATCTTCTTCGTTTGTCGTCATAGTATGAAGAATACGAGAAACGTCGCTCCCTGAGAAATACTTTGATTGGACGCCGAAACTCTGGCATACGGGCGGAATAAACGATTGGATTTAAGGCTGACCCACAATAATGCAAAGCCTTCACTAGCAATATTAAGTGAAAGGAAACTCTAAGAGAACATTTAGTGCAAAGAAAGAGCACAAAATTCATACTGAAGAAAGGTAACCACGTGAATAAGAACAGCAGAATTAGTGCAAAGGTTGTGAGAGCGAGTTTTGTCTCGACTTTAACAATTTTAGCGCTGCGGCTGCGTGGAACGTACGCTTTTTTCTTCACGATAAAAATGATTGATATATAAGCCAAGCAGATAATAGAAAATGGAACAAAGAAACCAAGACAAGTATATAGAATCAGAGTTCCTTTCCATTGCGAACCTTTTGGTAGAAAGAGGGAGGTGGCCGCAATAGATCCGCCCGTTAGCCACACAACGAGTAACACGATGAGATTGGTTCGCGCCCTCGAGCGTCGATGACGTAACGGCATGGCGATTGCATAAAGCCTTTCGAGACTGATTACCATCAGGTGCAGTATTGACAACATTCCTGAGAAAATGTCGAACGGGCTGAAGACTTTTTGGACTGATTCCATTTCCTTATACTTTTTGGCGTACATAAGCCCGAAAAGGGAAATCCACAGTGGAATCGTCACAGTCGAGACCAAGACGTCGGCTGAGGCCAATCCCATGATAAAGTAATTTGTTCTGGTGCGAACACTCCGCCTTTTTGCAAATACAGTTATTATCAAGGAATTGCCTAATAGAGCCATTAATGCGATGACAGCATAAAGAATACACCATAAAACGAAGTGCCAACGTTCAAATGGCGGGTTCCCTGTGTTTCGAGTTGCCATCATGCTACCGTTTGTCAAGTTTGCCATCTCTTCTGTTTTTTTTCCTAAGGATAGAAATTAGGTGTGAGTCAAGTCCGAAGACAATGCAAGGGAATTAACAGCATAGACAACTGTGCAAATATTCATTAAACTTTTTCTGTGGTCGTTTATTTTTGAAACAATAATGTTTTTACTCTATATGGAAAGGGCTGTTATCTTTCGAACTCGACAAATTTTGTTGTATGTTTATGCGTCTTAAAAATGAGCCATAAAGATAGCTTTGTACCCATCAAGTTTAGAATTTGTGAATGAGTACGTGGCGTTCTACTACCTTAAGTATTAACCATACTGTCGGTAAAGTTTGTGAGTAGCGCGCATAACTCAATAATTTGTTTCAGTGTAAAAAGAGTGTTTTTTTGCTCTGCGAGAGATGGTCAGTGCCTATGCCATTTGGTTTTCAAAACAATTTGAAGGGATGACAAATCTATAGCTTTGGCTTTTGTGTGTAGTATACGAGTCCTGAACGCTGCTATATTTACCTCAACAGACGATATAACCTTAGTATTCACATTCATTCGTTAATGTATAACACTTGCTTATCAAATCCGAGAATTCAATAAGTGCTGAATATTTCCCACGTAATTGTATGCTATTTTATGTGGAATTAATTACAGCGATTGAAGTGACGCCCGCGGAGCACGCGCAGAGTTGTGAGTTTGTAGAAATGCTGGTTTCTACTTTAGACTTCTAAGTACTATATAAACTTAGCTGAGAGCTTGTGAACTGTTGAAGCTAACTGAAGCTTTCTCATCCTATATATTGCAGCTGTTTAATTGTAGACTAACATAAACGATTTCTTTTGGAATAAATGGCAGCCAATAAAGAGAATCAATTAACGCTTTCTGTCGGCAATTTCTTGTTTTTAAAGTAGCGTGCTCTATGCAGTGTTGGCAAGACAGTAAAGTGAAGTAATTACAAAAAAATGTGAAAAAGAAGCTCCCTGGAAGTTAGACCAAGATTGAAAATAAAAGATCATGTTAGACTGTTACCAAGAGTTAATTTAAGTCCAATGTCTTACGATTTGAGAAGACAGAAATCGACTGGAGATATATATTCCACCATCTTTTATTTCATCTTACCGCAATTTAATTATGTTGAGGAGGAATTCATTTATTAGCAAAATTAAAACAACTAGGACGCCAATAAAGTTTAGAAGATAACAAATTTTAGATTAAAACAAAAAGTTCGAATTTATATCGAATCTAGCGCCTAGAAACAGATAAATGTATTATACACTGGTTAGAAACATAATTTGTAGTTAAGTGGGTTTAGCTTTAAGTCTTTTAAGTAGCACGAAAGATAAAAACTGGGCGTTAGTCGTCCTTAAGGACACGATATGTTCTTGTAAATTTCTGTTTTAGGCTAGTTTGCAGCAGTATTTGAAATAACTTGTAATTAGAAGAACGATAGGAAATTCAAATATCAGGCAACACCATAAATATAATTTTCTTACCTTGCAAACTCAGCACCACATCAGCAACCCCTAACAGCTGTGACTGTTTCGCTGAAATGAAAGAAAATTAAGATAAAACACAAAACGCTAAGAAAGGAATTTATTTTGGGTTGATAAAACCACAAGTTGTGTCTAAGTGTTCGAAATTTTTTCTTCTTACAGTTTGATTTGCAAAGATGCATCACAGCTTCTGCTTTTTGCCATTTTCAGATCCTTTATGTTGACTAGATCTTTTTTAATTACGAGTCATATAAAAACGTAACGAAATTGCAATACCATTTTCATTAAGCCAGAACAATAACTTCAAGAGCACATAGACAGGGTTGTCGGATATTTTACTGCCAAATTAATAGAGACGTGACGTAAGCAGCTATAACAAAGAAAATATGACATCACAGCTACTCGGTAAATGATGTACAAAATAATATCCTGTTATGTGAACTGAAAAGTTACAACACAACCCTAAAAGCAATCTAAACTGACGTTTCAGGAAGATCATATCGTTAACATGTTTGATTTGAAAGGCGCTTGAAAGCTTCAGTTTTATTATCCTGTTATTTGGAGTGAGCAACCGCCGCGAAATATGGCTGCCAATCGTTGAAGATAGTACTTTTAAAGTCATTTGTCTAGACGAGTTTAAATTAGGTGCTAAGCAAATTTTTGACCAATTTAATGAATTCACTAGAAATAGTTGATTTCGATTTTCTAAGCAGAGTGCAGCCATAATCCTTTAAGGTAGGTAATTTTGTTGTTGTAAACGTTTTCTTAAGAACAAAAACAAAAAAAAAAAACGTTTTTTGTTTATAAAAGAGTCTAATTTTGTGTTGAACTTAAGCGATCAGCTCAAAACGTATGCAAGATGTACTTTTAAACTTATATGTTGTTTAAATCAAGATGGCCCGAGTTCAACTAGTAGCTAGTTTTCATAAAAAAGTTTAAGTTAGGAAAAATCTATTCTCGATCATTACCCATTGTTAAACTAAAAATCTTTTTCGCTATATCAAAAATATTTTGAAAATATTCTGCTGCTAACTTATTTCATCCGATAATTTGAAAACTTTCATTGAATTGTTTTAGTCGTTTAACGGCCTAATTCGGCTGGAGATTGAATTTGATATCATACACAAAGAGTGGATGGAATAAGGAGATTCAATTGAGTGAACAACGCACTAAATTGAATCAATCTGAGAACCTATCGATTGAAGAGAATGAATGGCAGTTTTTGCACAGTCAAAACCTCTGCCTTTGGAAAATATCAACTAGTGACTTTCGATCCATTTCAATCGTGCATGGCAAAGAATACTGAGCAACAAGGTACATAGTTGCTTCACGGTACCTGTACGTTAAGGTTAAATTGTGGGAATTCTGGGAGAACGTCCAATAAGAATGGTCCGGCTCAATGCGTAACTTAATTTATTTAACTGGCCGCCACACACTATCCGAGTTTGAGTCTGAAGTGCCCGAGATTATTTGTCGGGTACAGGCCCTATGCATAAATGTTGGTGTTTTTATTCAAATGTAATTAGCCAGGGTTAATAGCCTCATATTCCTTTGAAAGTTTAGTTTTAAAATGAGGCTAGTAGGGCTAAATTAAATGGAAACAAAATGATTTTAGAGGCGCTGTCGTTTATGCAGAGGATCTCTAAACTTGTTACCGATTCCTTGTTGTAAGATTCATGGGCTATCCCCGTTCCCAGGACCTCTCCAAGAAACTAAGGGAGAGGGCCTCAGAGAACAAGATTGGTGTTTCCTAGATCTAGCTGGCTATTGTCTTTGTTGCTTAGAGCTTCTTTTTATGTTTTAATGAGATTATGAAAAACAAAGCAATGAGATTGCTTTTAAATTGCATACTCAAATGATCGAATTAACTCATAACAGCATGGCATTGCAGATTTTACAATAAATTTATCTAGTTGGGTTTTTCTTAAGTCAATACAGCCATAGTGTTGCACTGGGTAGCAATCTCCTAAATTAGATTAAGCAACAATTGAAAATGGGCAAAAAAAAATTCCAATAGGCCGGGTTATTGGCTAATTCTCAGATGAGAAAATAAGGGAGGGAAGGAGGGCATGTCAGTAAATGTTCATTTTTTCAATTTTAACATAATTTTTTGGCGCATAGCTTTGTTTTGCTTTTTTCTCATATTCATTCCCCGGGGCAATTTTGTTTTTTTAAATACGCAGAATACGTAAAAATCTGTCGTAAATGTCAGACGGGAAAATCAGTTCCATCAATGTCAGCTTTCGTATTTCAGAATTTTACAAAAACCTGGATTAAAAGGTGTCAAAACAACATGTCAGTCGATAGGATCTAAGCTCATGCATGAAGTGTGTGTAAAGAGTACACAATTTTTTGTACTAAATTTGTTTATCTGCGAAGGTCATCTGTTCTTGGTTGGTACTCAAAGATAACTGTACGTGACGTAACTAGAAAAAAATTCCAACAAAAGCCTATCTATTTGATAGCTTTTGGTAGCTGCCGACTTTTACACTTTTAAGAAAAACCTCCAATAGCTGTCCAACACTGAGTTTTAATTCATATAGAGAAAAAAAACAGTGAACAGACTGATTTTAATTGATCTCAAAGCTAAGAAGCCTGACTGGTTAAAAGCATTGGATCCTATAAATGACGAAGAACACTTTTAAAAATTTTACTTTTGGATCTCTTTTGTTGTCAGCTCAATGATTGGCGAAACTCAGTGGATTGTTTCTGTGAGAGAGTCGAAAGTTCCACGGCACCATAGCATTGAAACTTAATAAGATAGGATGGAATCTAAATTTGATGCTTTTCATAAAATAAGACATAGAATTAGCAAAACCAACTATTTTAATCATGTTTTCCAATTATCTTCAAAAAAACAAAAACAAGATTATTATTTGGGTGCGTGCTACCTTTTTCTATTCTTGTCACGACTTGTTAATGACTTTTGTTTCTAGAAGTGTTTTGACATTTCTGGAAATGGTCCGCATTATCACTATCACTTGTTTTGCATCTTCTAATCAGACCATTCTACTGAAATAACATCAATCTATTGAGGCATTTTCAAAGACCGCTTTAAATTACTTTAGTGGTAGGTTGGTTTCGTCCATTAACATAAGTAGATATAATCATGCAAAGATTTGCCTGTGAGACAATAAAAATTGAAAACAGCTGCTACTTCCAGATTTGTGATTTCTTAAATAATCTTATTGCGCATTCGCGGAAATTAAAAATCATAAAATAAGAACAACTCAGTTTCGCTCTAACGTACCTGTCGTCTGATTCACGGGTAAGCGCGAGAGTAGGAGAAGAGGAGGTTGAGGTTAATCTATGGCTTCAGCAGTATAGTTTGGGCTATAAACGCCCTGAGCCCTTTGAGAACAGCTGAAAATAGTGTATACCAAGTCAAAAACTAGTTCTTTTTGCTTTCTATATCTCTCTTTCTTTTCTGTTCTCAGCTGCTTTTACCACTAAAAATTTATCTTGTAACGATTGCTAAGAATCTGTCGCGACAACTCTACACTGAGTTCTTTACAAAAGATTAAGTAGCACATTGCTATACCTGCGTTACAAATAAAATCTAAAGTGCTCAAGTACGACTTCATTACTCTTAGGCATATTGCGAACGTACCAATGAGAGACGTCTTGTTTGGCCGAATTTCGTCAGCTCTAACAGTACTGACAAGTAAAATGGCAAATGGTACAGTAGAAAATTTACCAGACCTGCTGCGTTCCACGGTATCGCCTCACGGTTAACACGTCGCTGGATAAACAGTAGTGATTTTAGGTGCGTGCGCTTTCCATACAGAGCGAGAAAATTCAATAATCAAAATGTTTTAGCAATAAGGATAATTGATTTACAAAATAAAATGTATAATTTCCCTGTTTGCATTTCACGAAGCGGGATATCTTGTTATTAAGATTACTAATTACCGATAGCTGTAAGAGAGTTGATCTTGGAACTCGTCCAGACACTCAGCAATTTTTATAAGATTCATTTTTCAGCCCAGCGCCTCGCAGAAAAAAACGAGTATTTGTTATGAGGCTTGTGTTCGAACCATTTTTTTAATACACAATTTCTTGTATGAGTACCTGCAAAGATATATTAATTTTGATTATGATAATTAATCATTAACAACAGGGAGTCAAAACTGTTTGGATTAAAATTTCCTGTTTTACTTTTTTTAACTATTCGCCTGTAAATTGCAGTTGGCTGTTTATGTTAGTTTGCAGTGCCGTCCTTATTGAAAGAGCATCATGTCATCCGTTATAGTTCAAACTATTCCCCATTGAAAACGCGAAATACAGAGAAACACTTTGTTCGTGGCTTGATAACAAAAACGGCTTTGTTAATGGCGCGCGCTCTGGGGACAATTTAAGTCTTTTTAAACGCGAATTCATTGTTAACGTAACAACTTTTACCTTTAAATCTCCCATTTTAACAAAACTCTTTTCTAGCAAAAATGATTCAGAAAAAGTTTCAACAGCATACACAACCTAAATTTAAATATATTTTTAAAATTAGGAACTTTGTAAAGCAAAATAAATTTTTGGATCTAAACCTGAAAATTTAACAAATTTTCCTAATTTAATTCTATCAGTCTCGAAGTTAAAAAGTAGTGCCGGTGATATTTGTTGATAAATCTTTTATATCAAGTGAAGAAAACACAGCAAATTTGCGACGTTTTGAAAAAATCACCAGAAACTCCGACATATTTTCAAAGTGCGAGTACTTAGTGCTTTAAATCTAATCCACTGTGTCGGACTCAACATTTATAGTCTAATATGTAAACCTCAAGATGTTTTATTTAACACCAACAAAAACAGTTTTGTAACGTGATTGAGAAAGCTTTCGTCCAAAATGCCGACGTTAATTTAGACAGCATGTTCACATGCAGAGTACTAATGATAGTATCTATGTGGCAAGCATTTGCAAAGGACCTCTGCATGGGTCACGCACTCATTATTATTTTTGATAACCTTGTCGAGACCGAAGTTGGGAAATACGAAGTAACAAATTAAACCAATACTGCTTTGACCTGGTTTACTCTAAAACATTTTGTTTTGTTTTTATAGTTGCAATAAAAGCTGTTACGAAAAGCTACGAAAAGTGACGCATTTTCTTTTTGTGATTATTAATATTATTCTCCCGTCTCCATGCTAGTGCTATGATTCATAAAATATAGCCATCCACAAATATGATTACAATACTCGAAGAACAAAAAATCAATGAATTTACTAACAAAAAAGGAATTAGGAAAATGCTCATCAAATCATGGCCTGTTAATGTACGCTTGGACCGAAAAATCTAGGAAATTGGCAAAATGGTATAGACTTCTTGTTTTTTTTTTTCAAAGTCATGATCTTTGTCAAAGAATTATAAAAGTTTGAGCTTATATTTCGGTTTACGAGACATGTACTAAAATTAGAAAGTACCTTTTATTGACGTCTTGTGTTTCAGGTTGTGAGTTTTAATCTGCACTTATTATGGCTACATAACATTCCGAAAAGGAAATCTGTTTTGGTGTCAGTACCAGTTCTGTTTCATTAAGAACTAGAAGAAAGCAAGGTTTTGAATCGCGCCCAGTCTTTCTTAACACAACAACATGTCCGAGATGAAGAAGCAATAAACAGCAGTTTGATTTACGTTTTTTGTTAACATCTTTAAAGCACAGACGGGCTAAAGTGTTATCAGGAAATCGAGAAGAACTTACGAAAGGTACATGTAATAATGGAACTAGTTTGGCTGGATTTCAAAACGAACGTTAAATGTGAATTTCTTCACCGGGCAACTCATGCAGACAACTCAGTGCACGATGACAAAGAAAAAGTACTTCAAACCCTCGATCATTGACGGAAAGCTTAAAGGGGTAGAGAATACGCTGAGAGTTTAATGTAAGAAAGAGCTTGTAGTTAGTTACCGAATCTGGATTTTCAACGAGTTTCCACCATTTCTCATGTTAGGCATGGCCACGGTTTGTAACTGATTTTGAGCGATTCTCAGACTTAATCAGTCATAATTTCAAATTGTCTGTACAGTTTCTGATAAAAAAAATAAGAAGACGAACCGAAACACAAATATTTTTGTTTAGCTACAACTACTAAACAAAGCCGGTTAGTTACCGGTTATTTTAAAATGTCTTTCACTATTCGCATTTAGATGTTTTAATTATCATATAACTTCGACCACCTCTGCGCTAAGATTATTATCTTCAATTTGTTCAATCACATCAATTTATCAACACAAAAGTTTTTTTTGTTAGATGACTTGTCATAATTATTCGTTTTAATGAAATCTAGCTAAAATTTATGAAGCTAAAGTGAAATACATATGCAAGGTTTTCGGTAAATTGATGGAAACACAAGATACTGCCACAAATGGGAAGTGACATTTTTTACTCTAGTTAGCTTTATTTTGCAATCTATTTTAACTATTATAATTACAAGCTAAACTATGAAAAGCTTGTCATAGTAAGACTTGCTCTGCGTGATGTTAAAGTTGCTACTAGCAAACTAGAATTTTGGACGTTCGTGATAACGGATATGTATTTGTTTCTGCCAAACGCTAGCTTTGTTTTCTGAAATACTGTCAAAACACCAGCCTCATGCATTTTTACAAGTTCAAGCTCTGAATCAGTTTGGAGCAAGTGCGGATGTTTTTGAAACTAATCTTTGATATATACAAGAAGAAGGAGGGACTTTTAAATTTGACTTGCAGCATAGACGGCGGGCTCCTTAAATGTCCACCTGAGCAATCGTTGTACTCAAGCGAAAAAGAGGGCAAATTCTTTGGTGATTACTTATTCCTTTCTCTGTTCGCCGAACTTAAACAAAATTTTCCCAAAACAAGGGATTTTAATTTGGCGGAATAACTGTTATTTATTGAGGCGGAGTCTAGCACAATAAGCCGTTTAATGGTATTATTCCTTATTAATTTACATGAATACATTAAAAGATAGTCGGACCTTTTCAGGTGTTCTTGAGAGAATTTTCCAAGCCGCCCCGCTTGCAGTTGGTTTTTAAAATTTTTATAGGTTGAGTGCGATGTAATAATTGTTGTCGAAGAAGCTATACACTATACAGTTGTATTTATCTGTGTCTCCAAAGGCACAAAAATAGAGAGGCTGCTGGCTGCTCAAAGTGGTGGTTAAATTGCAAACGTGTTTGATAAGTTAGTGTATAGTTCGCACAAGGTCTTGCGCTTCTCCCTGATCATTCACAGAATTAGCAAACTTCCCTCCCCAAAAACTGGGTTAACCTGATGAACCCATACATGTGGCTTGACTCACGTCAGAGGTGTTCATTTTGAAATATAAATGTTGGCATACAGCAGTTATCTAAATGACAATTGCAATAACTTTTGCCATTCTGCGTTTGCAAGACAAAAAGAAAATCTTGCATCCAGTTTTGTTATTTGCAATGGCGTACAAAACAATGCTACTTAGCTGCGTGTTTCTCTTGTGTGATACATAATAAGCTATTAAGCCTTGGAAGGAAAACTGTAAACGTAAGACATCACATGTGGCTTAATTTCACTTGCTAAAAAACAAGATTACATCGAGTCGCGTGCTGCTTCACCGGAAAACAAATGGCAAAATTTCAACTTCCCTTTATGATCACTTCATCATGCATGAATACCATTTTCGCCCTGTAAACACTGGGTAAGCTTGCTTTGAACTTAAGATACCAAATAGAACCTTACCTTTAGCGAAAAGCACTCGTCTAAAATAGCCATTTTGCTTAATTATGGGGCGGTCTGCTTGGTGTATTGTCGCACCTTTCACAATCGTGCATGTTTTTGGGAAAATGTCCTGAGTTAAAGCAATTACTCAATGCTTCAAACAAACGTCTCAAAAAGTCCTCTGTAACTACGTTACCGATTCTGAAGCCAGTATAAATTAATTAAAAACACTGGTAGTTGTCGCAGTGTTTGAAGATATGCAATCTTTTGTGACATTTCTGTAATTGCTGCTTTTATATGTTCTGTGTTTGCTTTTTAAATAGGACCAATCGAGTTGATGTTATCTTTATCATATTGGATAGATCATTTCCTCGCGTACAAAAGAAATGACACTTTGTTGATATCGGAAATCATCCGTTTTCGTTTAATGGACGCGTGTGGTAGCTAATTCTCATGTTATTTTTGTGCGGTATCTTAAAGCGAACAATCACTAAATTACTTTGAACTGACTAAACATTGTGGTTTAATCCAGCAAGAGGTAGGCTTGCTTCAATATTTACACAAGAGCAGTACATAAATCCCCTCAAAACAGATTTAAACCAAGTCATTATACCACCAATATGCATTTTTGAATGACAACTAAACGGAGGGTTCTAATTATTATCTATTTTGCAAGCAAAATTTTGGAACATTGAAACATTTACGAGCCAAGCAACGCACAGCAAAACGTTATTAAAAGCACAAGTTGCAGCTGAGAAAATAAAGTTCGGCCGGCAAGTCTTAGTGTACTGAACTGTCAGACTTAGTTGCCGAAAACTTGTTACATAATTTATAGTCTCTCTCTCTCTCTCTCTCATTGTATATTACATTTTACAAAAGCCATAAATCGGACTTAACTGAAAAAACAGGTATTACAGTGTACAGTTGAACTTCAAACTGTCTATCGCGTTTGGAGTAGAGGCGACAGCAACTAATTAACTATAAATTATATAGCCAGTCTTCCGAAACTCGAATATTTATTTAACTGAAAGCGGTTTAACTAACGGTGCAACAGAGAATCGCTGCCTTGACTTGCTGTGCCAGTAATCTTGATTAAATTGAATTAGTTTCTTCATACAATTCTTCTTTTACCCGAATATATCTTCAGTCTATGTTCACCATGGAATGTTTTATGCTATTATTTACGCTATGATCTCAAATTGCTTCCCACAGTATTTGTGCTGAACATCAAGGAGCGTACTTTTTCAGGCTGTCCACTCTCAGGCTGTCTTATTCTTTAGCCGTCGAGCTAAGTGATAAAAATATAATAACACAACCGCGCGAGAAACTATGAAGAAACACTATATACTGAAAGTACAATACCACATGATGAGTTAAGTCTTGACTGACGCACACGCAACGCACTTCTATACTAAGCTATCGAGGATCCTAATTCTTCCGCAACGCACTTCTATACTAAGTGATCGAGGATCCTTATTCTTCCCGGCCGCAACGCACTTCGACTTACTTAGAGTTCAAATACTGAGAGGTCATTTTTATAGAGAATTGAATGCCTAAAGGTTGATGAGTTACAATGTCCGCTAGTGCTATGAGATAATTCAGTTGTTACAATGCTAAATTTTTTCTGATGTTCCAGTTCCGCCTTACTTTCCTGATTATTGGGGAGGGTTAAATGTAACGCACGACTTGGTTGCCGAAAACAGTCCGAAAGCATTGTGGGTAATCGTGCCCTGCCCTGTTAAATTTAGCGTGTGGTACGTGAAGTGCTTTTATATATTAGAAACACAAGGGCCAAAAATTTACACTACAGACCGAGTAGTGGGGTATACGTAGTATAAAGCCTTCTTGATCAACATGCCACTTCTTCTTGCATAACTCACACGAAATGGAAATTGATCCAACATAGAAAACTACCGAAGATGAAAACAAAATTCTTCTAAACTTATAACATGAAAAGAATCAATTTTATTTAGGAAAATTTAAATAACAATACACCATTTGGCGTATTTGGGGCTGAAACGTGTATTACTCTAAGTTTTCCCCTTATCATAAAGTAAAAATAATCGGTTACATGATTTCTGGGATGATAAATCAGTTTTCTTATTGGAAATTGTCAAACGGGTTAACACAAATCACCTTGATCTAACGCCATACCAGAAAACAATTGGAATTACTGATCTATTTGCAAGTTTTACAAAAAATGTTTTAAAATTTGCTTTTCTATACTCAGGGCGAGTGCTCATCTTGCTTAAATTACATTGGCATTGTCTTGGCAATTTATATGTATAAAAAGTTGAAATTATTTACTATATCATTAATTATTATAAGTTTAAGCCAACTGTTCAGGCCATGTTCCTAACATTAACTTTGTTCCTTTTCATATCGGTACAGAGAACAACACATATGCATGAGGTTTCAGTTTTCTTTTTAGATAACATTTAACCAAACCATTTTCGTGACCTCAGAGATGGCGTGATAGTTTTATACACATGCACTGATATGTTCTGAGGTTGTAGGTTAGAATTATTGAGTGTAAGCCAGTCATCACTAGCCTACACATAGCCGCTTAGTTTTCATTAACAGCCGTTAGAGACTGGCGTCTGCACGCAGGCTAGCCGGCATCACAAAAGATACGTTAACTAGTTTACGACCTCTTGAAGACATACAAGATTGTATTTGGTAGGTCAGGCGGCTATGAATAAAACGACAATCGATGCATCCCACCGTTCATCTATGAAATTCAAGGTTCATTACAGCACTTTTCAAAGACATTTTTCAGCCGCTGATTGCTAATTGCTTTCCAATTTGGGAAAAGAAAACACTCTGTGGAAAAAAATAACAGTTTTACAATGAACGCAATAATATTTGAGCTATTTTTGAAACGTTAACACCAGCAATGATACCAATAAAGACAACATTAACTTAATCTGTTTTGGAAGGCCGTACGGATAAACAGACCCGCATATAATCACTACCGTTCATTTTATCATATCAGTGTTTCCCCAGGCGGTGTATTATGATAAGTCTTTTAGTTCTCTATATCTAATTTACTCTCTGTGCTGCTCCCTGCCCGAACCGGCGCCACATGTTAGAATGTGGCTAGATTTCGTAAGCTCTTTGTGACTCCGTGCGACACTGATAAATTAATTTGAACTCAGTTCCAGTCACCGTGGAAACTTGATGCAAAAAAGCAGTCTGTGCTTTGCAAATCATTTCTCCAGCTCGCAAAGTCTAGAACAGCGTCTGCACGAATTTAAGTGAACCATTTGTTTTAAAACTTGATCAACCTGACTTCAGGTATTAGCGAACACCTAAAAACTGAACACAGATTTTGAAATCCAGTTAGTTAACAATATTTTGGTGCCACCCTCATGACTTTGACGGGGAGCGTGATCAATTAAATCCTTCCTTGGAGGCCGATAAATTACAAAGCTGTAAATTGTACTAATTGTACTATTGCTTCAGCAGTCGATACCAATTAACAACTTCAGTTATATACAATCCGTTAACGCTTCAGTTAAAACTACAGCACCGTACCACACACAAAAACCTCCAATTAGGCGATATTTAAACAAAACCAACAAGTTGTGTCGTGTTGCGACCAGTTAGTTTCGTCGAGGAGTGGCTGTTCAGAGACAAACCTTTAACCTTGTCAGCCATTGTTACTCCGTCTTTAGCTAACATTCAATGTGGCGTTAACACTTTTGTGTTCTGTATTAGGAAACCAGCTTAAAGTATAATGTTTCTTGACTTTGTAACAACAGTTAAGTGCTTAACCAGTTTAGTCGTTTTCCACTAAACGGACAAGTACTTTCAAATATTGACCTTTCCTTAAGTGTTCTAGTTCCCCTACCTTACTCGTTCTGAAGCCTTGCTACCAAAGTTGTCTTCAAAGGACTCGAGAAATTCAAAGGGTAGTAGAGACACTCTCGCCGCCACGACACTAAACGAATGAACTCCACTTAACGAGTACAGCTTCAAGAACACACAAACTTGGGCAACAGAGACTCTACCGTATAAACTGGCTGTCAGTCCTCTGACTTACAGTAAAAGATATCCCCGAGATCTGATAAACAAAAAGTCTAGTCTGTGTTTAGGCTTTTAGCGGCCATGATAAACTACTTCAAAAACGGAAAGATCATAAAGTGCTGTCTATTTGTCACATAGCTGACACTCGCAACCACCAGATATTTAAAACCTTTGTTTTTTGGAGTTAACTATAGACGAAATTATGGGCGATTATAGGATCGGATTGTCATTTCCTTTGCTAAAACAACAATAGATAAAACAAACATGCTGGTCTGTACTCAATCACTGACTACATTTTCATTAACAATGAAAACAGGCTTTCGATTGGAGAAAGGACTGTGATATAAATATACACCTATAGTAGGATTCCTTGATTAAATTCTTCCATTTCTACAAATTCTGGCATTCTCTGATTGAAAGCAAACTGGAAAGAGTATGGTAAACAAAGATTTGGTTAAGAGGTCCATTAGCAATTATTTTGAAATCATTTGCAATATAAACTACTGACAGAGTCTCCTAATTGATGTGCCGACAGCTCATTCTGGCGAGAATGTATCTTTTAATTAAGATAGTTGTGCCAGTCTGTTGTCTGCTGTTGAGTGATAATTTTGGCCTACGGACGTATACTTTTTGCGAAGCCAGCAAGAATATGGACTTAGCTTGTTATTGCGCTGTCGCTCAGCTATTTTGACCGTTCTTTCGCCGTTGAAGTATTAAGGTGTTTCACCGGTTTCGTGATATTTGTTCAAGAATGATTGGCGAGTACATAATGATCACAGCTCCTAGAAATTGTTTGTAACAGGTACATTGCCGATCTGTTTAAGACAGAACGTTTTCTGAATGAATAAAAGATAAATTTAAGAAACTAGTAACTCGAGAAATACGAGAAATATAGTTACACCGAACGGCAACAATGGCATAAAGGAACTTGTAACAAAAATTAATTACAATAAAGCTTTTGATAACACTGAGTACCTAACATTAACAGCAAACAACACTTTAATTGGAAAAGCTATATTGAAGTTTTTTGCAACTTCCGACTTTCCCAAGTTAACAGCAAAAAACAATAATCATAATAAAGATTTTGTTGACTTCAGACTTGACCAACATTAAAATTAACTATATTAAGGCTTTATAGGTGTCTACAGACTTGTCCAACATTAACAGCAAATAACATTTTTATTTAAAATTTTGTTAATGTTTTAATAAAACTAATGGCCACGATAGAGTTTTTGTTGATTTCAGACTTGGGCAACATTAGAATTAACAATATATCAAAGCTTTAGGTGTCTACAGACTAGCTCAACATCATCATCAGCAATTGTTTTAAATAAATAAATACTTTAATTATAACGAAGCTTTCGATGACTACAGACTTGCCCATGTTATTCACTATGTTAAAACGCCCGTACGCAACCCAGTGCATTGCTTGAGCAGATCAGTTTAAAATAGCAGTCATGCGATTTTGTTTCACACGCTAGGACACTTCAAAAGACTTGAATTTTGGTGGTGTTGCTTGAATGATCTTATATAGGCGGATTTCAGTATGACGTCATTGTTTGTATTTGCTTCATTAATATAAAACAAATTTCAACATTGAGACAAAATGAATCCAACACTCTAAAGACTATAGCGAAATGAATAATCATTGAAAGTTTTAGCTAGCTAGATACACTGAGTACCTTGAGAGAAACGAGTCTTCCTATAAAGTGTTAAATTGCAAAAACTGTATGGCTCGATGGCAAGAGTTGCCCCAACTCATACTCATACTCGTACTCATTTCTCCGAAAGTATCCAATGTATCAATTTACCTGATGACTAACTGTGCGACTTTGACCTGTTTCGTTTGGATGTAGAAGTTAGATTTATCGGTTTTTATTATGTAAACATGTGTTATGTACCGCACTGAAGTCCTTCCATAGCATGCCAAAGGCACAGGTGGAAGATGTACTTGTCAATGCTGAAGGCCAAATCTCGCAGGCATTAAGACAGGCAGACAGGCCTGGGTGTAATAACCGTGTAAATATATTAGAAGCCTAAGCTTATGAAGAGCGAGGGTAAGGTACAATTTACAAGGCCATTGTGATCATTTGCTTGTAAAGACATGTCTAAAACTTGGTACATGATTACAAACAGTAAAAAAAAAAAGTTTAAAAAAAAAAACCCCGGCATTTCTGGTCAGCTTCCCGATCTCCAGAAAGTTGCATGTACGCGGATGAGGCGAAGGCCGCCAAATACGACCCGATGTTTTGTCTGATGGGCCCAAATTTTTTGTTTGCGACGAAAAATCGGCTGTATGTGGCAGTTCCAGACGAAAATCGGGCACGATTTTTTGTCGTCAAGGAAGATCTGACAAGCTAGTTATAGATCCGAAATTGTCTGCTGAGACATGTGTTTTGTGTGGCAGTATCCGATATTTCGTCTGAGTTACTTTGCGCATCGACAGCAAATGCAATGGGACATGTGACAAGGAGAAAAGAGTTCGTGCAACGCGGCTCGGGCACTGGATCAATAAAATCGGTCAGTGTGTAGTGAGCTACGATCAAATCAAATTCATATATATACCGAGACAAAAAGTCGGGGTACCTCAGATGAAAAATTGTCTTGTGTGTGGCGGTCTTATATGATAATTCAAACTTTTAAAATGCATTGTTCGATAGGATGAAAACTGTGTACAAATGATGCCAGACAAGATCTTTCAATAACCATACAATAATATAATAATATCCAACCAAATAACGGTTGGGAATTAAAAATATCAGCAGAGTTAAAAAACCAGTGCCAGGGGTTTGCATGGAAAAGGCAAGCAAAAGCCTCTCTAAAAAAATTTATTTCTTCACGAATACAAAAGTGTTGCGTTTGGTTGGATTCTTAATCCAGTGTGCCTGCGTTTCAGTTTCCCGCTTTTTCGGTTGCTGGTGTTTTGTAAATGGCGCAAATAACACTCAGTTTCCCGCTTTTTCGGTAGCTGTTATTTTGTAAATGGCGCAAATGACACTCAGTTTCCCGCTTTTTTGGTAGCTGATATTTCGTAAATGGCGCGAACATCAGAGGGCTGGCGTCTCAGTTTCCCGCCTTTCGGTGGCTGATATTTCGCAAATGGCACAAAAAGAGCGGGAAGAGGGGTGTAGTTAAAATTCCTAAAAATTTTTTGGTGCCAGTCTTGTCTTGAAAATAATTTAGATAAAAAAGAAGCTTAATGTGTCACCTGGTCACCGCAAAGGGAAAATATAGTTCATGATAACAAAGATAAGAGTGAGGACGAAAACACGTTGCAGAATAGTATTCGGCTGATACAAAATACATTGTGTAAGTAATGTGAATTCTACTTACAAAATTTCGAGTTCCGCCTAAAGTACCTTCTTATGCAATTTAGTGCAAAGTAAATATTAACACTTTATCGTGAATAAGTGACATACTACCGTCATCACCAGACTGAATAAATTGTTAGTCGAAAGTAAGGCCCTTGAAGAGGAATAAATGTGAAATCGATGGCTTTGTAGTCTTTGAACATGTAAAAAGCATTAAAAGCAGAATTTTATTTTGAAAACCATTTACTTTCTTAAGAGCACAGACAGAGTCAAGCAACCTTTTTCTAGTTTTATTATTTTTCCTTCTTTTATACCGGTTTTGACCTTGAAGGGCTTAAGCACCAACAAAATTATTTGCTTCTTTTTTTTGACGAATTTTGAAGCATTAACCTTAGTTCTGAAGGTACCTGTTTATTGAGAAAGTGCATTAAATGGACAGCGCAATTGATTAAAGAACTTAGAATGTTTTAAAAGTACTCTGTGGTGAGTTGCTAATAAACATAAGAACACCATATGGAAAAAGCCTTCAGTTGGTTTTAACACGCGTATGAGATTACGGTATGGTGTCGGGCTACTCTGCCAAAATTTAAAAGTTAATTTCATTCCAAAAGAAATTTCTAAACCAGAATAAAAGGAAGAGTCTTTGAAAAGCTTAAAGCGTAAAGGCATACTGTACTTATTAACCGTGTCTATTTTGAAGTTACACATTTACGATTTTAGTCGTGTTTTTAACATTTTTAACAGTTATAAAAGTCTACGTACATCATCGATAAAAGCATTTGACAGTAAAGGTTAACACCATATGATAACATTGGCTAACGTTGGAATTGCGGCAAACTTCGATTTTAAAGTGCGGCATATTTTTAAATTCTTGGTAATGAAAAAAATTGCAAAGAAGCAAATGCAAAAAGAAATGCCCTTGTGATTAAGTATCAAATAAAAAACAACAAGCAAAAGTGAAAATCTTTAAAAGAACATTAAATTTGAAAACTACAGATAGCTATTTGATTAAAAGACTTAATGATTTCAATACTTGCTTTTTGTGCTCCGTTTCTCCTTTATCCTGAGTGAAGTATTCCTGATCAGTACTGAATGGCTTCTAAAAAATGGAAAGTTCATCTTATGATCACGAACCAGTTGATTTCTAGCGGCCAGCCGTATTGAGGTTCATTTAATTTGCCATTAATAGAAAAACCGCTAAGTGCGGTTAAGGGAACGAAAGAGTACAATTTTCGGTAAATAATCTTAAATAATGAACAAATCACTCTAAATAACCATTCATCTCGAGTGAAGTATTCCTGGTCAGTGATGGCTCGAGAAAATAATTGGAAGCGCACTTTAGAAATCAGCTGATTTCTTGTGGCTTTAGAAACTTTGTAGTTCGTTTGACGTTAATAGAAAAACCGCTAAGTGCCATTGAAGAAATGGTCGAGTATACTTTTTGGTCAATGATTGTAAATAATGAATGAATCATTCATCTTGAGTGAATCAGACCTGATCACTAATGGCTCGCAAAAAGCTTAGAAAGTGTACTTTATAAATTAGCTGATTTCAAGAGAAGTCAGGATTTGAGGTTTATTTGCTGTTATTAGAAAACCGCTACATGCCTTAAAAGAAAAGGATGGCTGTACATTTTATGGTCAATCATTCTTAATAGAAATACCTTATTGAACTGTACTAATCAGAGGCAATTTTCGCTCAGTCCTATCTTTTGTGGTTTTCTCTTTAGATTTAAAAGCAAACTTCGCTTGAATAGCAAGAAATTTCCTACAAAACTAATGACTGGAACGAACACGATCCAAAGAAGTTTTTTTAAATTAGAAATGTTTCGCTTCTTTACGATGTACATGCAATAATGTTTGTACAAACATAAGTGTCTTTCTAAAGATCAGTTTTCTAAGAGAATGGCAGGATTACAACGGAAACTGAGTGTTTTCTTCGCTTGATCGTTAGCTAGAGGTTTGAGTTGGCGTTTTGTTTGCTTAGCTTTGGTTTAAAAAATTGATGAGAAACGCTAAACAAACAAAGAAATGCCATCTAAGGCTTTTGGAAAAAGCATAATCGTGTAGGCTTCATACCAAACCACATTGACTAACAAGCTGAAAATTAACGAAGCACGCGTTTTAGGGCCGATAACTGATCTCATTAGATAAAAGGTGGGTAGAATGGTGCAGCTGTCGCTTCTTAACTCACATCATGGGAACGATACAAACATACTTTACTGTTATAATAAGTTTATCAGTCATTGATGCACTTCAACACCAACTGGCCTGTGAGTATAAGAGAACACTGATTTTAGCTGTGCTGAAAGGTATCTTAATTGTTGTTTACTGATTTCAAAATATATAAACGCATTTGTTAAAATATAGTTTATTGTTCACTGTGTTTTTCTATGGTAACAAATTGTTTCACTTTACTCGACACATTTTTGCGTTTTCACTGGTTTTATTTTGACGTTTCTAACTGCGAACTTGGCACAACTCTGTTTAGTTTTACCAACTATAATTCCTCAATTTATATTTATGGACACTTGCATACAACTATTTTTGTTTGTTTGAAAGTGATAGTATGACGATAAGTTAAAATAGCTAGTACTTTAAGTTAAAACTTGGAAGCGGATTCGAAAGTTCAAAGGTTCTTTATTTTCCTCTATATTTATAAAATAGTGGTTTAGACGGATGGTGCAGAACAAACAACCTAAAAGGTTAAGGGGGTTTATCTGCACCTACTATTCAAACATTAACTACAAGTTTTATGATATTTACAAAATCTGAATATCTAATACGGCTACATTCTGCAAACAAGGATTTCGGCTGAGAGAGAGGGAGAGAGAGGAGAGAGAGAGAGAGAGAGAGAGAGAGAGAGAGAGAGAGAGAGAGAGAGAGAGAGAGAGAGAGAGAGA
>JAOBAT010052563.1:0-29533 GCA_026413305.1 Hydrozoanthus tunicans | reverse complement strand
AAAACGTTCTTGACCCCGACGTGATTTGAACACGCAACCTTCTGATCTGGAGTCAGACGCGCTACCATTGCGCCACGAAGTCCTTGTAGTGTCGTCAGCATGTTACATGCAGAAATGACAAATAAAGCCATAGACAAAACAAAGTGTTCTTGACCCCGACGTGATTTGAACACGCAACTTCTGATCTGGAGTCAGACGCGCTACCATTGCGCCACGGAGTCCTTACAGTGTCGCCCAGCACAATACATAGATAAAAGACTAATACAGCCATAGACAAAACAAGACGTTCTTGACCCCGACGTAATTTGAACACACAACCTTCTGATCTGGACTCAGACGAGCTACCATTGAGCCACGGAGTCCTTATAGTGTCGCACAGCATCTTACATGCAGAAATGACAAATACAGCCATAGACAAAACAAAACGTTCTTGACCCCAACCTGATTTGAACACGAAACCTTCTCCTCTGGAGTCAGACGCGCTACCATTGTGCCACGGAGTCCTTGTAGTGTCGCCCAGCATATTACATGCAAGAATGACTAATACAGCCATAGACAAAACAAAACGTTCTTGACCCCGACGTGATTTGAACACGCACCCATCTAATCTGGAGTCATACGCGCTACCATTGTGCCACGGAGTCCTTACAGTGTCGCCCAGCACACTACATGGTAAAGGACTAATACAGCCTTAGAGAAAACAAAACGTTCTTGACCCCGACGTGATTTGAACACGCAACCTTCTGATCTGGAGTCAGACGCGCAACCATTGCGCGATGGAGTCCTTATAGTGTCGCACAGTATATTACATGCAAAAAAGGACCAATACAGCTATACACAAAACAAAACGTTCTTGACCCCGACGTGATTTGAAAACGCAAACTTCTGATCTGGAGTCAACGTGCTACCATTGCGGCACGGAGTTCTTAGAGACTCCTGCAGCATATTACATGGAGAAATGACTAATGCATCCATAGACAAAACAAAACGTTCTTGACCCAACTGTCATTTCAACAGGTAACTTTTTGATTTGAAATCGGACGCCCTACCATTGTGCCAGGGAGTCCTTATGGTGTCGCACAGCATATTACGTGCACTAATGCCTACTACAGTTATAAACAAAAGGAAACGTTTTTGGCCCTGTTCGTTTTGTTTCGAGCGTTAGCCCTTCGTTTGAGTATAATAGTTTAGACAAATATCTTTGATGAAAACATTTCTTTATTAGTTGTAGACTGTTCAATGAAAGGCCTTTTAGGTTTTTTATTAGGTTTTTAAATGCACAAAATGAAGTTACTTCAAGCTCAACTAGAAAGGTTTTACTACCAAGGTCATTATCCATAGAATCAATTAACATGTACCAATTGCTGTAACAACCATGATTAAAATTCAATAATGCAGCAAATATGTTAGTGTGATACAATTACAATCTGAATAGAGAAAAAGGGATTAATTCACGGGGGAGCGGAGTTATGCCATTTATCCTCGAGGGTTCCGCTCAATATTTGTTAGGCCAAACAAAATGATATCAGTGGTTTTAGTCACATACCCTGAAAACGGTCGGTCGGATTTCACAACTTGAGAGAAATTCATTGAACAACAAAAACGTCTTTGAAAAACAACAATAACTTGAAAAACATAATCATCATGGTTCAAACTCCATAGCAGTCGAATGCTTTTCTACAGTAGTGGCTTACAAACTTGTTGATTACAAATGACAAAATATAAATATATATAAAATGACAAAATATTTGTGCAACTTTCTATCATTTATTTGATAGCATGTGTGCTGTTCCTTGCAATAGTAGGGAGTTTTGGGTGCCTTAATGATCCTGGAAACTAGATCAGTTTCGGTCCCTTCTGCTTCAGTTTAACCTTGTTGGGCAGGTTGTAGATGAAGGACCGGACGAATACAGTACGTTGCCCTCCAGGAAACATCAACCACAGACCTATAAATCAACGCAAGAAGATTTGGGAGTAAGAGGGTCAGTTCAAAGGGAAGTTATGAGGTTGAGGCCCCTTCCAACTGCCAAGAAGATACTAAAGATTGGTATAGAAACGGAGGGGGCTCGTTCGAAGCAGGTAGGATTGTGCAGATAGTGTAGGAGATGAAGAATTAAGGCACTTCATTACTGGGACTAAGTGCAACCAGCTGACTGCAGACAGAACAGACGAAGTTATCTTCTGGGGAGATCATACTGTACTCTGGGCATGAGGAAGAGAATGTACCGCCTCTCCCCTCCCAAGGCGTAGCCCTTGTCCTTTCAAGAGAAAAACTGCAAGCTCTTATTGGTTGGGAAACACTAAACTCCAGGATACTATCGGCGACAATCAACACCGAGATAGGAATATCAGGCTCAATGTAGTGCAGTGTTATGCCCCAACGAATGATGCCAACGAAGGGGAGAAAGAAGGGTTTTATGTACAGCTGGCGAACCTCTTTAACAAGATAAAACCACAAGACATGACCATCCTCGTGGATGACTTCAATGCTGAGATAGATGAAGACAATACTGGACATAAAAAATCATGGGAAAACAAGGACTGGGTCAAATGAACGGAAATGGAGATACCACATGACAAAGAACCAAATCATGTTTGCGTCAGTAAGAGGTTTAGACCATCAATCCAAGATGTCAAAGCAAGAAGAGATGCAAATATAGCGTCACACCATCACCAAGTGTTGGCTACACTACAACTAGATCTGACGAGGCACATCTCGGAGAAAGGACTGGAATGGAACTCCTCCATCTACGTCAACTTTATTATGGTAAGGCTTTTGAAATTGTCCACAGAGATACACTTTGGCAGACAATGAGGCATTACGGTATTCCTAACAAGTTCATTCCCCTGATGAAAGCCATCGATCAGGGAATGCCGTGCAGAGTGGTTCATTAAGACCACCTACCGGAAACGTTCGAAGTGGCCACAGGTATCCGCCAAGGATGATTACTATCCCCGTTTCTCTTTCTACTAGTGATTGACGGGATCATGAAAACAGCAACTAAAGGTAGAAAGAATGGTATTCAATGGAGTCCCTGGATACAGCTAGATGACCGACCTTGATTTTGCTGACGATCTTGCGTTGTTAAGGTAAAACGGCACAGCAAGCTAAAATCTCCACAAAAACTGGCCTGATAATTAGCAAGAAGACCAAAATACTGAGAATCAATACCACTTGTAACTCCATGGTATTGCTGGCTTGTAACTCCATGGTATCCTTGGAACAGGTGCTGATTGCAGAAGTTGAGTCCTTCAAGTACCTTGAAAGCATTATAGATAAACAAGGAAGTGCGGACAAAGACGTGGGTACTTGAATTGGGAAAGCAAGGGCCGTATTCCACATGCTCCAAAACATTTGGAAATCTAGAGATCTCACAATAAAAACAAAGCTGATGACATTCAATTCCAACGCAAAAACAGTTTTGTTATATGGCGGACCGGTCCATTATATTTTTTTAAAAACCAACGTCTTGTTATTTGCAGGCATGTCATGCTGAAAGAAAGAAAGAACACAAGTTAAGAACCATTCATGTTACAACACAATTAAATAAGAAAAGTTCATCTACCAAATGTACACAAACTAGGGACAAAAGTGTAGTTACCATGTTTATCAAATCAAGGCCATTTTCTTGTGCAAGTTGTCGAACATCTCTTGTGTCTCTCACTCCCCATTCTGGGCAACTGTAAAGAGAGTTTTTGTGAAAAATATTTGAATAACTAGTAGTAACTGTTGAGTTAGTTAAAGTGCCCTTAACGCTAACAACTTTTTTGGGATCAAATCATTTCACATACGTTTTAAAGTATTTCTGCAAAAAAAATTTTAAATTTGGTCAAACTGTTTTTTTATACAGTGGCTCAAACTAGCACAATATGCAGACATCTTGGTTCACGACCGCGTGAACGGGGGACTGGGTTGTGGCGTCATTACCGACTTAAAAATTTGAACAAATGAGATCTTTCTAAACACAAAGGTACAAAAGAACTGAGAACTGTATGAGGAATTGGAATGTACTTCTGAATCAAAAATCTCTAATTCTTTTGTGTCCATCTTGCTGTTTTTTGATACAGAGATGTTCTGTCCAGAATGATGTCATAACCCAGTCCCCTTAAAACACGGTCGTGAACCAACAAAACTTGAACTTCAAAGGTGTATACAAAATCAAGAATACGACCGATTTCAATTTTTTTTTATCAAACGTCCTTAGTTTCCAAACACTTTTAGTGGTAACAAAAATAATTGTTAGTGTTATAGACACTTTAAGTGCTGCTAAATAGCTTTTGAGCTTTTTCTGTCTCTCCTGTTGTAGCGAATGTCTAGCTTGTCTTTGTTTGTTTTTTTCGTTTTTATTTTGTCTATACTGACGTCTGAGGCCAACAACCAATGGTAAAAGAAAGAACATGTCGATATGCATCGATCTACCATGATAAACTGCATGACATGAGGTCAACCTACTGGCTAAATTGCAGGTGCTCTCGTTACCAGCTCAAATAGGAGACAAATTTATGGACAGAACCAAGAGATGTTAACATAACAGAGATTAGGGTGCTGCTTTACTGTGTTCAGCAGCAATAAAAGAACAACTATTTATTCTTGCCTACAAAACTACTCTTTGTTATAAACATCATTAGCCTACAACTACAAGATAGATTTTTCTACAAGCCACAAGTCGACAAGGCACAAAGCGACTAATTGACTACTAAATTCATAGAAAATAACAAGTTTTATTGTTTTAACTTGTAAAAACAAAAACGAGTGTTTATAGAATCCGACGTTTTTTTCTTGTTAAAGAACACGGGCAGTTTTGCTACTCGCTGACTATTGCTCAATATAAAGCAAGAAGATTACCCAATCAGATTGCAGCAATCATGATACTGTACAACTTTCTTCTTACTAACATCTAATAACAGACAAAAGTTTTGTGCCAAGGGAATAACTGACTTTACTCACCACTGCTTGAGGTACCTGTCAAACTGAACATTACTTGCTGGTTTGAGTTCACCATCAACTGCAAAAGACTTCAAAACACGGTACTTTAGTTTATTATTTGGTCGTTAACCCTTTCAGCTCTAAATATGCCAAAAGGTAAATTGCTCATTCTCCTGATCGGAACTCGTGCATTCTTTTCCATCTTAGGGGAATTTTCTTTTCATCTTTGGTAGTTTTCTATGTTTAATCAATTTCCATTTTCTAGTAAAACTAATTCTCCATTGCAAAAAATATTCATTGACAAACTAATGTTAAAGAACAAAGTAACACAAGTTGTAAGAATAAGTGCTTCACTTGCACCCTGAAAATGTTTTATAAGAGCCGCTGTCAAAGAAGCACATGCAGTGACGGTACTTTGATAAGTCATATCCTGGTTTCAGTGTGTTATTGTAACACGAAGGTACAATTGCTTGCAAACCTTTGACAACAGAGTACTTAAACAACGAGTTGGAGACCTTAAAAGCATTTAATGTAGATTGGAAAGCTCCTAAGTCGTGGTTCACTTGTTGGTACAATGCTAAGTAAACAGATACACAAACTTTAAATGTCTTCATTATACTTGTTTAGCTCTGATTCAAAAATCTGTGCTAGTCTTCGGTTTGAGCTAACCATTGTGTCCCAAAATTCAAATGCCTGTAACAACACTGAGTATTCCTCCTTTTTTTCTATATTCATAGTTTGTTTCGTCTGACTTTCTGGTCCCATTGCATCTCTTTATAAGTTGTATGTTACTTCCTAATTTTCCACAAATATGCTATAAATTGCTGTCAGATATCCATTTGTAAACTTCCTGAAGAAGTTTGTTAACACAGATGAAATGTATCGGGAAAAAAAGTTTACATCAGACGCTAAAAGTGTAGTTGTTCATTTTGGGCTGCTCTTGTCTGTATTTTCTCTTAGAAAATCAAAAAACATATTCTCTGGATTTTTCTTTTTAGCTGTTAGACTGGATTGCTTAGAACTTGCAGTTCTTCAAAAGGACGAAGTGCTGCCTAATGATTGAGGTCGGAGTATTACTTTTATCAGTCTCTTGATTCTTTTGAAAGGGCATGCAAACACAAGCTGTCTCCATGTGGCAGAATCTGATCAATGACCAGCATGGTGACTGAATCCTTACCCCATAAAGAAACAAGAGTCCCTTTTTCTTGAGAAAGGTTGCAGCTCCCTTAAACAGACCCTGCCAAAAACAAATCAAAATGAAACAGACCACAACAACTTCAAATTAAAGTAACAGGGAAGTTTTGAGCCTAGCTAACCACATGCTAACTTTCAAAAAATACTGTATCTGCCTGAATGTCCCAATAATCTAAATCTGCAGACTAGCTGTGATGCTATTGAAATGGAGACAGCCAGTAAAACTTCACTTATTGAAGGCCTAATGGGTCAGAAGGAACTAAAGCCGGCCTGTACTGAACCAGTTCAGTACAGGCTTTATAATAGTTAGTTCCTTCTGACCCATTATGCCTTAGTGACACTTTACTGGCTGTCTCCATATCATTAGCACATACTGTTGAACCTGTATTAAGTGATAACCCCTGAGAGGCTAACTAAGTGACTGCTTTATACAGGCTGACATTTTACATACTGCACAAAATACTGGTAAGAACACTGTCTGACAGTGAAAATGCCATAATTTTATATCACAGTTAAAGCTGAAGAGTGTAGTGTACAGCTTGTGTATAAAAGCACTAAAAAAGTTCCTTACTTGGTTAAACGCAAAGCTACAACTTTCACAACAACATGGTTTGAGAAAAAACAGAACAGACACAAAGACTAACATGATAGCAGTATGGCACCAATTGCAAGTTCATGTGGCTGACATTATACAGCCAGTTAAAGACAATTTTACAGTACTCCTAATCTTGTGTGCTATTTGTAATTGTATGAACAAGAATTTGAGTGATTTCCTTTTTACAAAGTGACTATTTGATACAGGTCAATTACAATAGAAACAGCTTGGCTGGACTGTGATCACATAATTATGATTAATAGAGGTGGCTGCTTAATGGAGGTCATACTACAGTAAGCAAGGAAAGTAATTTTCGGGACTTTGAAAAATTTTATAACTTCAGTGCACACTGATTTTGCTTAATGAGGAATTGGGGGGAAAAGTTTTGTTAAAATTTTGTCAATTTTTTATGGTTCTTGGGAAATTAACATTTAAAGTCTTCAACTGATGATGTCATAAGTGGTTAAAACAAATTTGCATTTTTTAAATCCGTTGCCAATCCACAACCTTTAGATGTATTTAAGCCAAAGTATGGCTGCTGAATGATGTATCTCATTGTAGATAGATCACCAGTCCAAGTTTGGCTCAAATTCATGCAAAAGTTAGACTAGCAGTAGATTTTTAAAAACTGCAAATTTGTAGGAACCACTTGTAACGTTATCTGTTGAAGATTTTAAATGTTATAATCTCAAGAAACATAAAAAGTTTTGAAAATAATTATGCCTTGTTCCTTGTTTAGCAAGTTCTATGCACTGAAGTAATAGCATTTTTCCCTTCACATGTATTTTAATAGAGGGTGACTGTTTAATACATATCTCAGTGAAGCAAAACTACTGATTTATTATCACCAGTCAGATCACACAAGCACAACACTTACAATTTTTCTTGATGTTATTAATTTAATTATTTATTTACTAATCATGTACAGTGAGAATTTTTCAATTAAATCAATAATATTCTTAACAAATGATTAAACTTTCTTAAGCACAGTTCTTTTACAGCTGTCTTGAGTCAAGGCCATAGGAGTCATTATGCACGCAGTATAAAAACAATACTCTCAACATGTATTCCCCCCCAAAAGAAAGAAACCCTTACCAACAAACCAGTTACATTTAGAGGCAACTTACCTTACACACTGAAAAAGGAGTGATATGAATCAAGTTAACAGCAATTAATAAGTTGAATGATTCCTGTTGCAGTGCTTGCCATTCATCAGGGGGAGTGCTGGCATCCAAAAGAATTGGTTGTTTAACATTTGTTGATGCCCGTGCTCTCATATAGTTCAAAATGCTGAAAGAAATTTAAGTATTTGATATTTGCAACACACTGGTCTTTACATATTGTTTACCTCATGGGGCGAGGAAGGACTTGGAACAGGAATACTTGGCATGTCTCTCAGGGGGCCAAAATCCAAGGATGCTGCCTAGCTATATAGGGTGCAAGCCAAACAAATTTTTGACATAATTTGCAGGATGGTACCTTTAAGGGTTAATCCTCAATATAATATAAGCTGAGACCTAAAATAGCATAGTAGTAGTTCAAGTGGGAGTTAAAATCAACCTGCCAGTGTGGAAAATAAACTTGATGCTGTTATCATTAGCTTCAGTAAATTGATTTAACTGTTGTCTATTTGTGTGCTTTTTGGTGGTATCTCTTAGGGTTTGAAATCGACCTTAGGCTCGTTCAGATTGGTACCTCTTAGGATTTGGCAAAATTTCTGTACTCACCAATACTATGCATATGAAGCTATTGGTCTTCATACCAAGATATAGGAGGCAAACTGTACTTTACAAGCAAAAAAAATAGCTTTTTAAATTAAGGTTTGGGTAAGGACTATAGTTTTTATTTCCCGAAATGAAAATGTGGAGTTAAGCGGCCACAAACTGCTTAAAAATGTGAAGTTTGGTGGCCAACACTGTAGCATTGATGTCCCAAAAAATTGGAACTTGAAAATGCTAACCAATTGTTAAAGCGCAGGCGACCCAGGCTGAAAAAGTGATCATGAATACATTGAAATACTACTGTGTGATATATAGTAGTCTGTGCTTCTTGCTTGTTCTTTCCTTCGAAACTACTCAAATTCAGCGTTATGGCGCCCCAGATAGACAATACAAACACTAATAACTGAGACTAAGTTAATATTTTCATTTTCTTTCATTTATCACTTCATAATCATTGTAGCTTTCGTGTTACTTTTCTGAGAACACTTTAACCAGCCGTTACATATTTTTGATGTATTCATGATCACTATTACGGCCTGGGCCGCCTGTGGTTAAAGTGCAAATTTTAGCCTACTTAAAAAGCAAACTTGTATAGTGACAACACTGGGTTAACAGCGATTTAGAAGTCAAAAACCCTAACTGCAAGTTGTTGGTCTTTATACATACCTTACAAGCAACTTCTCATCTACGTCACTCGGCTGCCATATTGAGTTTGGAAAAGCTTTGGCAAAATAAGTTATTTGTTGGCCAGTGCCAGATCCGATTTCAAGAGCGTGAAAGGAATGGTCTTCTTGGACATATTTTTTTAAAACACCAAGGATAACTTCTTTGTTACGTTCAGCAGGCGCAAATTGTTGCATTACCGAAAGTTGTTTTTGTGGAGAAGGTCCTAGGGTCTCGCGATACGACGGTTGACGGTTTGACGGTTGGCGCGTTAAATCAAAAAAGCCTGGTGTGAGCAAGATCGCGCCACCTACCATGTGACGTTCACGTGACAAAATTTACTGGCCACGAGCAGCTTGCTCAGCGGTTTTCCAACCGGATGTCGGAAACAAAAAAAATTTGTACACCTGACGGATGAGCTTCTTTCGCAATCAGTATGTGGTAGAAAATGTAGCAATCTTTCTTTTTCCGTTCCTTGCTATGGCTGTGTTTTCCAAGACAGTAAGTCAAGGCCCTCTGGAGCCTTTGCTAGCGCTTATACCGCTTTCACCAGCATTGAAAACTCTCTTTAGCTATGATAATCTCATTCACGCTTTAGCTGGAGCAGTGGTAAGTGTTTATTTGCACATTTTGCTAAACACAGTGTAGACCTGTGTACTCAAAGAAGCCTTCTTGTTGATATCCAAGAAGTATGAGATATGTTTTTATTTTGAAGTTTCGTTACAGATCGGTGTGATTGTGAGTGATTTAAAAGTTTTAAAGCGTTACTTTTTAGTTGTTAGTTCGATCTCCATAAATGTCGAAAAAAGCATGACCGGCACATGTTTATATGCATGCAAAAATTGGAGCCACTCTAAAACCTCCCGCAGGACAGACTAGGACTAGTCAGGTGACAGTATGTGTTACCCACAGTTCTAGTCAAATCAGTATTTTGGTTTATTCTTCAAATAACTCCACACCATGTGCAAATATATGTAGCATGTACAGCTCTTTAGCTCGAAAGTGTGTAAACCTAACTAGTAATTATGTCACTCTTCTACTTGGTTAACAGGGAAGTGTGACTGCAATGACTGTGTTCTTTCCTCTTGATACAGCACGAACAAGGCTGCAAGGTATGTTGCCTTCAGTTGCATCGGCAGCGCAGTGGCTAAGCAGTAAGCATGCTAGGGTTGGAAGTTTGAGCCCCGGTCAGACCACTGTGTTGCATCCTTGAGCAAGACAGTTTACCTGACTTTGTACCAATTGACTCAGCTGTATAAATGACACTACCAGTTCTGCTAGGCACTAACCAATGTTGGATTAGTGTCCTGTCTAGGAGGAGTCAGACCCTCATCTGCTTCACACTCTAACAGAAACCAGAGATTAAGTGTAGGCCCTGTGAGCCACTTAGGCCTGTGAAAGGATTAAGCTTTAAGTTAACTTAATTGGTAAAATGATCTAGAAAGAAAAAGCTTCACCAAGTGAGCAAGGATGGCCAGGTCCATTCATGTCTTGCACAATACTGTAAATGTAGCTCTATAAGCACTCAGGGACTTATTTAAATTTTTCGACAGGGGGCTTCTTAGAGTGGGCCAGGGGGCTTATTTAGAGATTGAAAATAGCCAAAGACAGAAACACACCATGAATTCATGTAGAATATCTAACAGATCTAAAAGCAACTGGTGACTCTGTTCCTCTGATGTTATTGCCAGCACCATTCCAAAATTGAAGCAGATACATCCCTTGACAAAATAAATAGTTATGTTTTTGACTTAACCCTTTTAGCCCAGGCCAGTTATTAACCATTTAACTTCTCCTTACATAACACATACAAAATAAGTCATTTGGTAATGAGAAAATGGAAATTGATCAAACAGGGTGAACAGTTAAGGGTGAAAAGTCAAATTCTCCTAACTGGTTATATTAAAAGTATGGGCCCTAGATGGGAGAATTTACCAACACAGCATTTGTCGTGTTTGGGGCTGAAAGGGTTAATATGATGTAGCTCCTTCACTTTTAAGTTTGGATTGGCGGAGAGGAGGGGAGGCTCATTTAAAACTTGAAGCTCTAGAGAGTGGGTTTATAAATTGAGAGGGGGATATCAGAACATTATTTTACGGTATGTATGTGATATATTCCTGTTAAGGTTATTCTTAATGAATAATCTTGAAGTGTACAACTCTGTTACTTTTTAAAAGCACCAGCCTTAAGTTGCTAATTAAGAGAGGCCATTGAAATTAAAAAAAGATACTCTAGTTGGTAGTACTTTTGGTGTGTTTTAGATATACTTTTTATTATAGTTTGTAGAGGTTTGTTTTGTTTATTTATCATATCTCATTTAACAGTGGATGTGAAAAGAAAATCAAAACCAACAATTCATGTGCTGCAGGAGATTGCCTCTGAAGAAGGAATGTAAGTAATCATAGCACGTACTGAAAGTATATATTAAAGATAACATTGTCCATTTGTTATTGTCTTCAATTATTATTACTAGCTTCTCCCTGTATTTGTACACTTATTATAAGAATTGAAAAATAGTTCAGTTTGTAATGAAAGAAAGGGAATTGACCATTGAAACAAGGTGAACTATCTAGGACAAAAAGTGAAGTCTCCCAAATTGACATGCTAGAATTACAGTATAGAGTCCTAGTTGTTTACCAAGTGAGCATTTGTCGTGTCACTTGATATTGTTGGGAGAACACTCAAAATTATTTTGAATCACTCGCTTTCAGCTCATGATTCAAACCTTTTCTTGTGTTCTCCCAGCAATCCCCAAGTTTGCAACAGAGTATGAAAACATGGAAGATATCTTCTAAAGCTAAATTGTAAAGGAAATGAGATTTTTATTCTGACACCAAAAGTGTGATTAATCCAGTAATTCCCAGCCAGTTATCGACATCTAACTAATTTTTTATAAAACCTATGCTGTATAATAAAAGATACCTAACATCTAAACTTTGTATTTTACATTTTTGGTGACCAGGTTTAAATTTCTTACTGCAGGCATTCGTTGTACCGTGGTCTCATGCCAGTTCTTTCCAGTTTGTACTGCTCTAATTTCCTGTACTTTTATGCTTTCAATGGACTCAAAGCCCTTTGTTTAGGCAGAAATACTAAAGCCACATCGCTACAGGATTTGATGTTTGGCTACATTGCAGGTTTGTAAATATAAATAGTCAATTAAAGTAGATGTGTGATTTAACCCTATAGAGGCTTTGCACGGTCACATGAGTCAGAAACACTTTGTAAGAGATTTGAAATCTTGACACTTCTGTGGCTATTCATTGATCTTCCTTCCAAGGTAATGCTGCCAACACCTTGTTTTAGATAACTGCATGCTCAAATTAATTTTTGCTTGGATTTGACGAGATAGCAAAAAAACTTCAGATCTAATTTGCATAATTTGGTTTTGCTTCGAAAATCTTCTGGGAAATAAGAATATGATGGTTAATCCAAGAAAGTTGCTTGATTTAATATGAGTTCTTTGTGTCTATGTGTAAAGGACTAAAAAATTTAGTTTTTTACAAGATATTTTAAGAGAAAGGCGGCCATGACACTGGGCAGGAGGCTGCCCACTGTCGTGGCCGCCAGAAAGAGGTCACTAGAATTTGGAAACAATGCAAAGCCAACAACTCGTTTTGAGGTCTCCTTTTTGATAAACCTTTTAATGTAAGATGTTTTCTTAAATAAAACCATGAAACTTGCAAATAGCAAACAAATTATGAAACAAAATACCGAATATGCAAATTAGCAGGTTTACTGTTTGCATATCTCATCAAGTTCCTGCTAAAATTGTTTTTAGCAAGATGTTGCTAAAAATGAGGTATTGACAGTAGTCCCTTCAAAGAAATATTGTCATAGTGTCAGAATGTCAAACTTTTTAAAAACTGTTTCTGGGTCACGTGACCATGCAAAGCCTCTATATATAGTGTAATAAATACAAGAAAAAAACCTGTTTGATTAGTTTCTGCCGCTGATCATTTGGCTGGCGCCACCGTAGAGTTCGGCCAACTTTACGTCAAAGGCCATGCTGCTTGGAGCTGTTGAAAAAGCTTGTTGCAGCAGAAAGCAGAGGGTCGTTTTACCTTTCGCAACAAAATTTGTACATGCTGCGCATATTTCTATCGCAGATCATTTTGTTTTCAGGAAGATTCATTTCGTCTGCACGCCATCGGACGATCAGGAATCACTCAATTTCTTTGCGACACATTTTTGTACGAGGGTGGAAAAACGTGCAGCATCTTTTTGGCTTGTTTCGTATTGTCGTATCCACAATACTGAGTACAACACAGCGGGTGGATATGAGACTTTTTAAATCAACGGCTGAACGATCTTTTCCGTGGTCCAACAAAGGACGACTAACATTATTCCTTAGAAATCAGGGCCTCGCGCTTGGCAGTGAGAAGTCAAATATAATATAGCAACGTACGTACATAATCCTTTTTTTCACATTAATAAACAGAAAACTGTCATTGTTACAAACGCATACTTTCATGTCTCATTTCATGGTTCATTTCTGCTGAATGTGAATTTATGCAGCACCTTGTTTATAGTTTTGATACAATATTGACTTAATTGAAAAAATGAAACTGTTTTTTTAGCTGGTATTTTCAAATATGAGTAATTCGATTACCTCAAGGTTTTCGAAACTGATAAGAGAAAACGTGAACGATCATATTGCTCACTGATCAAGAACAGTGCCCAGTTCTGTTCAACCATATCATTGTCACAGACAGACAAGTTTAACAGTTTTAACAAACAGTTAAGTTTAATAAATAGTCTTAATTGTCCCAAATTTTGAAAAACGAACAGTGATCTATTATTTTAAAGGTAAAACGAATTTACCTCACATTTCAAGTTGCAAATAGTTTTAAACCTCAGTATCGTATTTTGGCGCCAACGACTGCGTCAACTTTTAATTTATGCAACTGACAAAAGGTGTCAAGATCTTTGCAGAAAAAATATAGAATGAGAGCAAAGCTAGTCGAACGGAACTACTACCGCCAAAAATACGAGGCGGGGAAAATAACGGCCGAGCAATCTCATGAAATGTAACTTTTAGGACGCTAACTGCACTACCGCCTGTAACTCAGCCTGTCTCGCTATACGCAGCCAGGGTCCGTTATAAATACAATATGCTGTTTGATAATTGCAGAGATAAATAGTTAAGAGATTCAAACAGAAGTGCAGACAATAAAAGTGCTAATCATTAAGAATATCTTAATCCTGAAGAACAGCGAGAAGTAGTTTTCTTTTTCCAAATTTTAAAGTTACAGCAATAATTCGTGATTATATACCAATCAAATCTATGGAACTCTTAAATGAATTTTCGAAAAAGGTATTGTTTTAATTTTCACTAGCTATATTGTGTTTAAAACACCGCAACTTCCAGTTTATTTTAGTATAGGTTTAATTTACAGATTCCAATTGCAAGTTTCTAGATAAATGTGAAGGAATTACTTAAATTTGTAAACATTCAGCAACGAATTAGATAAGAGAAACTTTTCCAACTGGCAAGCGAACTTTAAACCGTTAAGAAGAGTGATCCCGCTAAAATTTTACAATGCTACTGTGAGATAAACGCAAAAGTTACCTTGAACCTCTGGTTCAGACAAGTCCTTGAAGTCGAAAACAGGAGAGCAAAAGACGTGAAGGCTCACGATAAGTAGGAGAAAACTTATAACCATCAGATTCTTCATTGTGTAAACGGCTTTTGCTTTGAAAATCACGGAGCTCTCTGAAATTTATGTTACCTGCCTGACTGTTTGCTGTCGACTGACTGAATTCGTTTCTGTAGAGCGCAGTTATTTACACTCCCTCGCTAGTCATGCTCCATCGAGAAACCCAACCGTTAAATTCTCTATATAGATATGCCGACTCTAATGTTAATTTAAGGTTTAAGTACATGGCTTGTTTGTTCAGGAGAGCCTATTAGGGGTCAGTCTTTTTTGGCGCCATTACGAAAATCACGAAAGGATGCAACCGTCTGGATCCTTAGAGTTAATCAACCAAAATAATTACCCCCTTCAATAATGCAGAAATGGTTTTAGAATGAAAGCAAAGCTAATCTAGCGGAAATACTACCGCCAAATTAAAAATTGTTGCAGCGGCCGTGAACCATGCATGACTGATGTGTGAAGACGGAATTCATAAATCTTATAAAACCTTTAAAACCGTGGTCTTATAGCTGCATTACTGCAAATTCAGTTAAAAAACAACAGTTCCTTTACATAATTATCATGTTTTTAGTGTTGTTTAATAACTGATCTGAATTTTGGGTAGAAAGCTGTAGCGAGAATAAGTGTTAATTATTAAAATATTGGTCAAGCTAATAGGAGCTTATTTTTGTACACACTAGACCTATTGTTTTTAATCTTTTGGCGACTTAAAAGCGAAAGCACAGAAAAATCGAGCAAACCGCAGACACATCTCAAAACCTAGCCTACGTTCATTTTCAGTTTATAATAAGGTTTTAATAAGTTTACAACACTGCTGGTGTTCAAATTTCAAAATGCGACCGAGTTTGGGGGTTATTTCAGATTTTCGATTTCAACCGTCTGCGAGCGTAAAACTAGCCGCTGAACGCGGCAAAACAGTTAAGTAACAGAACTGACCTGAACTTTATAAACGAGCGAATACATCGACAATATACATTTTGTTGCAGGAGTCGCAACCAAAATTTCGTCCCAGGTTTTCATTAGAATTTTGTGTTGCAGCAGTCGCAAAACTCGTGTTGCAGCAGTCGCAGAGATAGAACACGGGCGATTCCTGCGACTCGAGTCGCAGCAGTCTTAACAGTTTCAGTAGTCGCGGACGCCATCGGTTTCCATTTAGTCGCAGCAGTGGCAAGAGTCGTAGAACTACTTTGTTCGCGACTTCTGCCACTGCTGCGACTATATGTAAACCGGGCTTAAGTAACATGTGCGCCAATGTCAACACGACGGCAGAGAACAATAGTGATTACAATAACTGCACGTTGGAATGCACCGGGCGATCCACTTGCACATCGTCGTCTTCAAAACTACAACGAGAAAAGCTTGATTTTTGATAACGATTAACAGAAATTTTTCTCAATCTACTTTTATCCTTTTGAAGAAAATTTTAACCTTTTTCTCTTCAAAAAGCGTAACTAGGACAAAAGAAAGTGCAAACGAGCCAGAGGTGGTTGAAAGAAGCAAACCAGAAAGATGTTTTTTTTAAGCCGTCGCCGTCGATGATGCCGTCCTTGTTGCTTAAATGTTCCCTAATGAAATGTTTCGTCCGTCTAAACATATTTCCACCTGATTACTTCTATATATGCATGCATGACAGCACGTGCTAAAATTTCTATATAAACCCAACTCTATTTCTATATAAACTCAACTCCAACTAAAATTTCTATAAAAACCCAACGAAATCAACTTATGAAATTGCGACGACGCAGACCATTTAGAGTTTCTTTTAAAACAAATCGCGGTTCAGAGATACTTTCATTCCAGCAAGCGCAAGACAATTTAGCTGACATTTATTATAATTATATATGTAAGTTAGTTTAGATTAGATTTTGGGTCAGGTTTTATTGTATAGTAATATTACTTAATTTGTACACCTTTGCAGTTCAGCTTTCAGCTGCTATTAAGGTATTTTCTTAATAAACATCTTAACGTCTAATTTACAGTTTCAATCAATCTAACGATTAATCTCGGGAAACGAACACTATTTAAACATAAGTTTGTCAATAGACAAAAAATGCTACGGGGATGGCAGTTAACATTATTATCAGCGACATATACACGCGCTTACAGACTTTAAACCTCAAGATACTAGAGAAACGAGTACGGGTACGAGTACGAGTTTTCCTGTTCGTCATAGTGCGCGTGCCAGAACTGCGAAGAAATCACGCGATCTCAAACCATTGCATGCAATGTTGCAGGAGTAGGATCGGTTTCTGCTTCACTCAACGTTGCGTGCAACGATTTCAAAGGTGGCTACACGGTGAAATTCTCCCGTTGCGCGCAACGTTGCAGGCAATGTTGCACCGTGTAGCCACGGCTTAAAACCTCGTAGTCCACGCGCCGAGTTTTTTTTTTTTTTTGAAAATCTCGTTGTAAACAAGACGACGACAACGAGTTTTAAGCCCACCGCACACTTGTGTGATAGCATGCAATTTTTGTCGCATGCAATCGAAATTGTGATGGCACATTCACCGTACACGTTTGCGAGAAAATGCAATAACCTCCGACAAGGTGCACTCACTTTTAAGGAAATCAAACGTTAGTGAAGAAGTTTTGCAACTTGGTGTTGTATATATAGAATGAAGGAAATCGCCTCTCAAGTTTGAGTGATCAGAAATCAAACATGTTTGATCCATGCGATCAAAATTGCATGCGATAGAAATTGCATCGCAGGCCCCCGCACACAGGAGCGATGTGCCGCAATTTTGATTGCATGCAACAAAAGTTGCATGCTATCGCACAAGTGTGCGGTGGGCTTTAGCAACACAACGAAATAGTGTGATTTCTTCGCATCTTCTGGCACGCGCAGTATGACGAATAGCAAAAACTCGTATTCGTAGTCGTTGTCGAATCTCAAAGGCTCTCTACTAAGCTAGCTCGGGACATCTGACCAGCGCTCGTACAGCTATATATCCAGCGGGCCGCCGGGGGCTAACATTCACTCCTCCAAATGGCATGTTTTGTTTATACATTTATCTTTAGGGGAGTAAGAAATGCTTGAGAGGAGCTGTTTTGCTGTTTTGTTTTTTGTTTCTTTTTGGGTGTTCTGCTAACCGGCGATTAATTTTAAAAGGTTGGAATAACTCGAGTTGGACGATAAAGGAAGCCTGCAAATCTCAGTATATAATGGTAACATAACATAACATAATTAAAATGTGACTGTTTCTTGATGTTTATCACAGAGTATAACGCATATTAAGCACAACTTACGCCGAAACCTGAACTGAAGACTATCGTTCGAAACATTACCCCTATATACCGTTCACTGCTACTGTACTTTCCCTTTTTTGTGTTACCAGCTTGAAAATGTCTTAAACCAAAAGCTACCAAAGAAAAGGGAAATGCTTTAAAGCCAAAAAAATTTCTCTTGCAAATCTATAAAAAAAAAACAGATTAGAAGCTTCGTCCAGAGAGATTATACAATTTGACGCCATTCCGTGGGTCAGGTGAACAAACCAAATTAGCGTTCTCATATATTCACCTAGTGCACAGAAACCGTCTTTTCTCTTTACCAAGGTTAATGCTCTGTTAAGCCCTAGAAAAAAACCTTTAAGTTTAACAAATAGCTATGAACGACGTAGAATAGCTTTTGAATCATTATTTTTTGAAGAAACTTCTCCATATCTTAGACGCCTGAAGTACAACGAACAAAATTAAAAACAAAAAGGCACTATATTAGCTTCGTCCATGACATATTGCTTGGTCAGTTCATGCAAACTTTAAACCTACAACGAGAGAAAAAAAAACATTTATCACGGGTTTGCTATCACTGCGTGTTAGAGAAGACTTCGTGTTGTTCAATGAAAATAATAGAATAATAAAATCACAACAAACAGCTGCCGTATTCTAGTGGAAAAAACTCATTTGTAAAAAATGGGACAGAGGATGCCTGCCAATACTGCTAGCACGTTAACTTAGTGACGGCTATTTAATTATCATTCTTGTCTTTACTTATCGTTATTAAGCTTGTTTAACAACGAACGACATCTGGCTTGCTTAATGGTCGAGATACTTTCTTCAAAGCTTCAAAGCTTCAAAACTGATTAATGGCTGATCTTTGTGAGGCTTTTCACCGAGTTTATCACATCAGCTTCGCCAGCCCGAAATAGTTCTATTTGCAGATGTCGTTTTTTCACAAGTCACATTCGCTATTACAAGTGAAAGACATTTTTGAAAAAGGAATTAAATTGCATCCAAGAGAATTTTCGTTGCACGTGGTAATTTAAATTGTTCGAAAACTGTAGTTTTTATGCTAAAATGAACAGATGTTTGGTATGCAAATAGCTACATTTCTCAGTGTGTTGATTCCCCGGCCGTGAGGAGCTTCAAACACTCTTTCAAGTATTTCTCTTGCGTTTTGTGTTTATTTCTTTTTCGCGAAACATTTCAATTTAACACCATCAATTAAATCTTTTGTAGTTATGTAAAACTTAAACATATAAAGGCAGTATAAAGGTGTCACTTTTTGTGCCTAATCCGCAAAATGTTTTTGATACAAGTTTTGGCTTAACAAACAATAATTAAGTTCCTCGCTAGTTTTCGTCACGGAAAATGTTACACAGGAAATGTTGTACTATTAAACCTACGTTAAATTTGTTTAATCTAGATTGTTTAAAAATCGATTCTCACAGACAAGAATCTTGAAGGACAAAAGAATTACTGAGCTGGTAAAAAAGGTGAATTCTTTTTTCATAGGTCTTGAGTCAGTTGAAGTCAGGGAATTAGTTCTTGATCATGATATCTACTAACTTATGTTAATTGATTTTTCTGTTTATGAACACACACCAGCTGCATATACACATATATATGCAATTATTTTCAGTCATCTACAAGGCAAGTTCATAAAAAATATCATTACTCTCATAAAATTTGTGACACCTCACACAAACTCTGACTTCTCAGAGTGGTGAATTTTGATGTTTAAGTTTTCTATCTTTTTCAGTTACTGGAAACATTTGAGAATTTCCTGCGTGTTGAACATTGTGCGCCTTAAGCTTATTGGGTTTGAGCCTTACACGATAGAAGTAAATTGGGTTCACGGTTTGATGTTATTGTCTGTCGAACAGTGTGGTACTGGACAAACTTGTCCGATGTAGTCATTTTTATTCATTGTCTTTCGTACAAAGAAACATTCTACCGCCAGTAAAATATCCCTAAAAATAATACACAGCGAGTTTAATTGTTAAATCAATGTTTTAGAAAGAAAGTTCAACAGAAGCCAGAACAAAACGCGAGAAACACCGTCTATTTAATCAATTTGCAATTATACCAGCTCGCATCTGTCAAACTTACTCAAGCTTTTGTTTAACACTGCAGTTGAATCAAATGAATTGTTGAGAAAATAGTTCTTATTTGTGTTGTATGTACAGAAACTTCTATCTGTTTTAGCTTTTCCTATGGCTATAAACTCTTGTCCAAAGTCGAATGCTAGACGAGTATTTTCTGAACTTAATTCGAATTTCAAAACCTGCACGCAACTATAACAACCTGAAACGTAACTGCAGCGACTAAACTCTCTTACACTTTAAAACTTGCTAGCTAGTGTTAATTCTTTGAAAAACAAACATTTCGCGCCGTTTCAGGTGAAGAGGTTTTCGGAAACTCATTTCGAAAAATAAAAGTTTTTGATCGATCGGCTGATTTGATTAGGTGGCTTTCCTACTACTTTTTCGTTCTGCTTTCCATTTCTGCAGAAGAAAATTCTGGTCATATTTCTTCCAGTTGCTAAAATTCATGAGACTTTTCGCGTAATTGCCTTGTGTTAATGCACAGTAAAGAAAATGTTTAAGTGAAAAGTCAAGCCTATATTTAAAAGCAGCTAAAAACTAAAAACCTGTCAATTAACTCAACTGAACTGTTGCTTAATTTGTATCACTTGCCCTTCGCACGCAACCAAAGAGGGAAGAAATGAAATCTCATATCCGCTCGCAATCTGATTTATTGGTGGTCGGTCAAAAACAGCTTTCACTTAACCTTGCCAAACAACTCCGGCAAAGCTTTCCACTCTTGTGTTATCACACTTAGGTGCTCGTTTCATTTACCACGCTTTTTGAACGAAAAGGTGTTATAGAAAGGTTTTGACCACACCTCAATCAAATTTGTTTCGCGAGCTGTAAGAGCGGACAACAGCAAATGCCTGCGGTGTCTCCTAATTGCCTTTGTCGTCTCCCACAACCAATCATTCTCAATTATCACTGTTTCACGTTCAATCAGTTCACAATCTGCTCTAAATTATCTCGTTTCTCTTGGATCCTCTGATTACTAGCCGGCACCCAGCGGCAGACATTGTACAACATTTTCCCATTGTTTTCTTAGTTTATTCGTTTTACATCACTTTTCAATGGAAAAAATAGAAAAATACACTTTCTTAGATTGCGACTACTTACTTTCCCACCAACACAGCCAAAAGGGACTTACCATCTCGTTTATCGGCTTAAACCCAAACCGGACTTTATCTGAAAACCATTATGCTCAAACACAATTTCACTAAATCGATAAAACCCGAAAAAAAATTGAGCCTTATTGCTTTAACGAATTTTGTTTCTTGTTCACCCGGCGTAAAATAGAACAATGCGAAGAATCAAAAGATATGTATTTGTGCTTTGAGAGTGTGACGGCTGTTAATTAGAGCTCGCACCTCGACATTATCTCAGTCAAAACAACAACTGAAGCAAAAGAAAACTTTTAATGAGGCAAAATGGAAGCATTCTTTGGAAAAAAGAGAAAGAGGAGATGGTTCTGTGGAAATAACTGCGAAAGCATGTCATAGGGCACCATTTACATTAACTCTTGCTGCGGGCCAACAGTTACTCATTTACACCTCGCAGCTGACAACTATTATTGCGGGCGCGAAGAAGTAAAATGTTTTTAACTGATCACCCTTTTTAAAGCAAGAGACAAAATAAACGGGTTTGCAATTTCCTACCCTAGTTTGAACTTTGCGGTTGAAGCAGAGAAAGTCGTACTACAGTGGGCTATCTTTCAAAAATACACGTGATGCTTATAAAGCCTGAATAGGTTTTTTGGTGGACTCTATTCAGCTATCATCGTTCATCATTAATAATAGATGTGCTGCGCAGCCGTTTGTTTTTGAAATCTCTACGCGTCGACAGAATTAGTGTAACTTTCATTAGAATCGATTTGAGGTAAACCGCTTTATGTATAGGTCCTAATGTTCTTAATATGGCATATCAAAAGCAACACATTTTAGTTTCCTTTTAAGCTTCCATTTGACTCGGAGTTTAATTAAGGATTCTATCTGCCGCAGGAAGGCACTGATCAGTGCTTTGCATATGCTATGCAAATCAAACTCCCCGGATCGATTAGAGGCCGTCTATAAATATCCAAACAAGCCGTCTAAATTCGCATTTAGCAAAAACACCTGTTGTTATCACCGAGTCAGATCATGAGATGAGGAGATGAATTACAAGATCGCTCCGCATCTCCGCTCAGTGAGAAAAGCGCCCACTCTATGATACCCAAACTCAACCTGTTCACCAGATATCGATACTGACCACTGCCGCCATGCCGCCAGCCCAGAGTGTTGTCAAGTGATTTCGAAACCGTCTCAGAGCACAGCGCCACTGTGCCGTGAATAAGGTGTGCAGGCCAGAATTTCTGACACCAGGTAGCGTAAAAAATGTCGTCCTTCATATGGTAAAAAGTATTCTCGTCTGTTCTTGTAAGAAAAAAACACGCTTCAAACGTCAACTTTCCCTAATATAGTTTATACTAAGTTTTACATATTTGAACTCTCGTCAACGAACGCACAGAACGCATAACATATTGTTCTTCTTTTCTTCATTTTTCCTTCGCTCGTAGTAGTATCGACTCTCCGTTTCTTCTCTGTCAATCTGTCCTTCAGAAACACTTCGTAGCTACGAAAACTATTGACTCACAAGTCTTCATGCAGTACGTATCAACGGTGAACATTAGAAGTCGAATCTGCTCGATATATATACATACATATTTTTTTTACGATTTTATTCAAATTTAGCGGCGGTTACCCACCCAGATTTTTGTCAATTTTTCAGTACAGATTTCTTGAAAAAAGTACTTTTGTATGTCCGATGCTGTACAATTCTTTGGGACGAAAATAAAAAATACACGATAAAAAATTGACAGTTAAAAGATCAGCTTTTAACAAAAGTAGTAAAGAAAAAAATTCTCTTCGTTTGCAGTCGAATTCAGCTATTATCAACAGATATAGAGTTTACAACCGTTTCTCAAAGCACAATTACAAACATCACTAGTAAGTTTCGTGTTTTTACTTACAATCATGATTAAAGCTGCTTCGCTAATTTAAAAATATAGCATATTCCATTTGGAAACAAAAAAATTAGAAATTGATGTCAACACAACTTAAAGCGCCTTAATGAGATTTCTAAGCGAGTCCTGCATGTCAGTCCCTAGGTGGCAACGAGGCTTTCGTTTTCAAATTTTACTTCGGTAGCGAGTTAATTAGAAATTTTTAGAAACTGAAAAAAAAATTGGAATTTGCTCCAATTGTCGTAGCGTTAAACATTAATTTTTTTGTTAAGCCAAGTCAGAATTTCAAAGAAGGTCATGAAATATGAAAATGGAACAAGGATTAGATGTATGGATTTAAATATTCAGTTCAAGGATCCAAATGAAGCATTTAATAAACATTGATTGATTCCGTTTAATCTTTAGCAATTTGCTCTTAACAACGGATATTACTAGTTGTGCGAACACAAAACACAGCGATCGATACAACAACGTCTGGCTATCTCTTTAATCCTTCGCTAGTGTACACACACGCCTTTTATCCCTGATGATAGATTTGAGAAAAAATCAAGAACTCAAACTTTATACTCAATACAGATAAACACCACTAGCTTTTTGAAATCGAACTTAGAAAAATATCGGAGAACCAACCAACCTTTTTTGTGCAAAATTTAACACAAATTCTGAAAAAGCAAGGGCAGTCAAAATCGTGGTTTATAAACGATGTGCGACAGCGCAGAATATTTCGTGTTTACAATCTTTACGATATCAATCAGGTTTTAAGGGATCAGTTTTATGGGTTTTTCTGTTTGTTCTCGTAGTAATCACGTTGTTAAACATTAAACATGGATCTTGCAGTCTTCTCTCACACTGTTGGGTTTACGGATGCCGGATCATACTAAACAATTAACCACTTTTAACGTCAACTGAAACCACTCCGATTGCAACTAGAAAATGAGGTGAGACTTCAATTTACGGCCCACATAGAAGTTTAATTTAACAAAATGGATCACATCAAACATGAAAATAGGGCAGTAAAATGCATGTCATACCTCGAAAAGGAAGGTTTTGAACCAACCAATGAGAATGAAGAATTGAGCAAAATGCGAACAAAGTGACCAATCAGAACGTAGCAATGCGCATAACGCAGATGAATTGACCAATCGGGGTGTAACATTGAGCATGATAGGTGTGAGCACGCACTAGTTTGGACGACAAAAGAGCGTTGATTAGTAATACTGATGACCCACCAAAGAAACTGCAGCACTAACTAATGAAACGGATTACTGACTGTCCACGGAATTGTGGTATATTCCAGGATGTTGCATTCTCATTGGTCAGTTCATCCGTACGACGGGTCAATATGAACCGTTTAACAGATAAACTAACCAACTTGATTGGCTTGTTATAAGAATATTTATCGCCGGAACTAACAATAACATAGTACTCAGTATAAATTATAAACGTGCAGCTTGACGTAACAAGATTTCGAAAGACCCGTGTATTATTTCCTCAGACGGCGTACATTTGACATCGATACTAACAGTGACCGACACTTTCTCAACTAATTAAAAATTATTCCTATAGTTTGAACTAGATCTCATTTCACTAACTGGTTAGGTTTCCCTGGGCCGCCTTAGTGCAGAAGTTCAAGTGCTACAAGGGTTGTTAATAAAGGAATGGAGCCATTACGCTGCTACGCCAGAACAACACTTATACGGTCCACACAAAACTCCCGAGGGGTAAAATATCCTTTAAGTGATTTTTTAGCCCGCGGAAGTTCTGTGCAGGGCAAGAATATGGCAGACAGGAGGAACTGTACTGGAATAATTTTCCATCAGCAGTTGAAATTAAACAATCATTTTTTCTTTTGGGAGAAGTTATATTCTAAAGTGTGTTAATCGCTTTCGCTGTATTACGGCACATATATTGATAACTTATAAGCTTTGAAATAACTCGAGTATTTGTGTTAATTAACTTATGTACTGACCTTGACTGCTTGAAAAGATAACAACTTTATTACTAGCTTAGTTCAGTTGTTCTCAAAGGGAAAGCCTTCAGCTCTAATACCGTGAGAAAACGTAGTCTTATGTCGAAATGAAACGAAACGTTTTCCGAACCAACTCCTTCTTCATCAAGTTAAGAATGACTTTAAGTCAAACTTTGCTGAGAACAGTCTCGTTCCAAAAGAATAGAGGAAGTTAAATTTGTAGAAATGTAAACAATTTAGAGCATACTTAAGTCAACAACGTCTAGTCGGCAAAAGGCTAGAGCTGGTACAAAAACGAAACTACTTATGATTCCTTAAAAGAGTTTGGAAAAAATATATCAAAAGAGTACTTTAATGAATAGTTACTATAGAGAGAGAGATAAACACCATGAGCAAGACGAATAAAATAACGAAGAAGAACAGAAGACTTGTGCAATATTTGACCCGTAATAGTTGTGTGGTTTAAGAACACATCCACGGAAAGAAAAGCGTTTGTGAGTCAAGACCTTTTTCCAAAATAGAGTTTAATCCATACCGCCCCCTTCATTCACTCATCCCACAAGCATTAGAGTCGTCAAAAATGAGGGAGAGCAAAGCATAACGCTTTAAGAATTGCTTTTTTACAACAAGATAGTTCAAAACACAACATACCAAAAAAAAGTAAACAGCCGCTTTGATTCTAAGTTTCTAATATTTGATGTATCTAAATTAATTTTATACAAATGCGCCTCTAGTACTGGTCTTTTAACAACAATCTGTTGTCCGCCCTTCTATCTAAAAATTAGTTGCTTCGCATTTCATTTCGTATATTTAAAACATTTGATCTAGATAGTCAACCAATTTATAGTACTATCGAAATGACAGCTAACTGGTCTTTTGATACATAGAGTATTTTATATGTTATACGATAAAGATACATAATAGTCTGTTTTCCGGATTTCTTTCTAAAAACGATGCTTCGTAATTTATTTTGCATAAAAGTAATTTCATATTCTAACTAGTGTTTCAATTTGTAGCACTATCCTTTTACTTTACCTTTTATTCTTTGTTTTCCTGAAACAAAGCATTTACCTTTGACTTTAAAAAGCACGCATTGCTATCTGTATTACAAATACGTCTAAGCAAAGGTATTGGGATCTGCCAAGATGGACGAGGCGCGTTCACCTAAATATATAAGACTTCACAGACCAATATTGTTTTCTCTTGATGATTTCTTGCTCGCTTGTACTTGAGACTCAAGAGATTGAAACCAATGCATTTTACACAAGTTTGAATCGCAGTTGATACACCACATCGCTGCTATATATTGTTTTTTTCTGTACCCATCGGCAAAATAAAACAATAAAACAAGTTGATGACAAAGGTGGCCACTTGGACAAGCTGTTCGATGTCCATTTTTAAAGCAGGTTAAGCGGCGTCAGTTGACATCATCATGTTCCACTGTTACATCTAGTTTCATCGTTGCATAATCCAGTTTTGTTGTCCAGCTATCCAGGTTTGTCATAAATCATCAAATTACACCATGTATTATCCAGTTATACCATAGCAATATCGAGTTTTATCAGTGTAACTGATATCCATCTTTAACGTTCAGTTATCCAGTTGTGCCATTGCATTATCAAATTATACTATTACTAAATCCAGTTTTATCATTTCTTCAATCAGTTTGGATGTTCAGTCACTGCAACCTAAAGTTCTATCATTTCATCATCCAGTTCTATCACTGCATCATCCCGTTCTATCATTGCATTACCCAGTTCTATGTTCTATCATTGCACCATCCGGGTTTACCTTTGCATCATTTAGGTATATTGTTGCATCATCCCGGTTTATTATTGCATCACCCAGACATATTATTGCATCCTACCATTTAACATAGCTCCATGAAGTAATATCGCGCGCTGTGAGCCATGAGCGACAGGTTCTCAATGTAGCTTCGTCTGATACTTCGCGAGTGGAAAATGCCATGCCATTTGAAAGAAAGTCAACCCGACACAAGAGGAAACGGAGATGCATCTCAGTCTACAGACCTAGTCCCACATCCCTTATAATAAAACGCTGGTGATTTTCATTCAATCGCTATGCAGAGCAAGGACTTTGGCCATTAGGCGATCGGTCATTGGCGAATTTTCCCGCAGACATTTTCTTTCCGTCAACAAAACTCTAAAAGTAAAACCATAAATCAGTTTTACAGTGGAACCTCGATATCATAAAAACAAAATGTTTTTTAAATTCTTAAAAGAAGTTACTGTTGCAGCAAAGTAATACGTCGGCATTGTTTCAAGAGTTATAGTCATTTTTTTCGACTTATAATCCGGATACAGCAAGCTCATATATGGGAAAAGTTTCTTACTAATCACATTACACCAACACCAGTATAATGAGTATACGATACCAAGAAACACAAACAATCAGTAAAGTCCCTATCAAGCTTATTTTTTCAAGTTCCAGATGAAAAATGAAACCCTTTAATAGAGGTAATTTTCGAAAATAAAACCTTTTCTCGCTGTTCCTGTTACAACTTTTAGACTTGAAGCGTGCAGTGATGGCGTAGCAGGAGGCATATCATGTAGCACGAAGCATGAAGCAGAGATATTCAATTCTGGCTATATCAGTCACATTGTTATTACTTAAATCAATGAGTTATTCCCATGAAAAGGTTTGAAATAAAACGTTTATGACATTTTTTAACAGAAATGAATATTTCTAAACAAAAACCACATAACTCACTTCTGCTATGTCACAGGTTACCAGTCCAGGCCTACTCGGTCAAAATTTCCATTCCAATCTTTTTTTATTAAAAAGCATGACGTAGAAATTTTCTTTGGTTATTCGAATTTTGAGTTCACTGATGACAACAGTTTTAATTTAAAAAGTAAAAAATTAAGCTTGATAGGGACTTTAAGCCAGGGGATTTAGGTCTTCCCACTTATCCTCAGCAATTATAGTTCTTTGCAACGATCACATGTAACTTGCTCAACAGCACGTGCAACTTGCTTAACAACACGCACAACTTGCTTAACACGTGCAACTTGCTTAACAACACGCGCAACTTGCTTAACAGCACGTGCAACTTGCTTAACAGCACGTGCAACTTGCTTAACAGCATGTGCAACTTGCTTAACAGCACGTGCAACTTGCTTAACAGCACGTGCAACTTGCTTAACACGCGCAACTTGCTTAACAACACGTGCAACTTGCTTAACAACGCGTGCAACTTGCTCAACAGCACTGCAACTTGCTTAACAACACGCGCAACTTGCTTAACAACACGTGCAACTTGCTTAACAGCACGTGCAACTTGCTTAACAACACGCGCAACTTGCTTAACAACACGTGTAACTTGCTCAACAGCACTGCAACTTGCTTAACAACACGCGCAACTTGCTTAACAACACGTGCAACTTGCTTAACAACACGTGCAACTTGCTTAACAACACGCGCAACTTGCTTAACAACACGTGCAACTTGCTTAACAGAACATGCAACTTGCTCAACAGCACGACTGCCTAGCGTTGCGATCAATGACTTGTAATTTTTGTTGTCGACATGTAATGTAATTTTGCCGTATTTTCGATCTTTGAAATTACGCATACAGAGTAGTACTGTGTTGAACAAATGAAGCTTATCTGCTTTCTAAGGCAAACAAATCTGGAAACAAATGCAACTGCAGTATTCTTGCGTACAAAGCTACAGAAGCAGACGTACAGTAGTACAGAATGCACTTGACTACTAAAACTTGCGCTATGGCTACCAAATTTTTGCCTCCGATGGCCAGCTAGCTACTTTGAAAAAAGAAGTCAATTTTAAGCCCTGCAGAGACTATTGCTGGTTTTCACGTGACGTCATGGCGGCCATGTTGGTGCTCTTGAACAAAAGAATTTTGATCATTTCTTTTGTTTGGAGCACCAACATGACCGGTTGGTCTTTTGTTTTTGGTGTCTCTTGGGAATGGTTGCAACTAAAGAATATATATAACTAAGCAGGAAGTAAACGAGACTGATCAACCAATTTCAGGGTGTTAGATGTACCTTTTGATACAATCATAGTAATTTTTCCACAGGCAAGCTGACGACTTACCGAGCATAGCGATGGTGCCGAGGATTGCTCGACTGCAGGGCGGCGTTAATGAGGAACAGGTTGTACACGTCTCGCTGAGCAGGATGGGAAACATGACGTAATTTAAACAACTAGCAAGTCGTTACAGGAACCACAAACATTAGTTTGTTCTTATCAATCTATATAGTTAGTAAAATCTTAAAGATTTATAACCATGAGGTTTCTGCTGTAAGGCTTCAACCTTTGGCAATTAAAAATTACTGCATGAACTTATAAAAAGTTTAAAATGTTTTAAAAACAATAACAACTAAAATTTAAAGAAACAAACAGATTTTTTATAACTTTTAACTCATTCAAAAAATAAACATTACCGTAGTGCCTAAAAAGAGTAAAAAAGACGAAGGATGCCTTACGGGAATAAAACGATTTTAGAAAATATATATA